>JAQGCW010000102.1:0-16480 GCA_034700065.1 Mesodorylaimus bastiani | reverse complement strand
TTAATTGATATTAATTAACGGAAATTTTCTGGATTCGATTGGCGTTCGATTGTTGGAATTTTCGGAATTCGATTCGAATTGAAACATTGCCGTGAAAATTATCGCTGATTTATTATTTCGACGACGACAAAATTTCGGTTTGTCACGATCGACGACGACGACGAGTATCGAATTTGCGGTTGGATATTCAGAAACGAGGACGAAGGATTTTGAAGGTGAGTGAATTTTTGATTGTTTTTGTACAGTAGGTTTAGTTTTTGGTGGGTTCTGGACTAATTTTTGATTTTTTGGAGAATCTTGGACTTTTAGAATCTTCCTCAGGAAAAATGGATTTTTGTTTCTCCAGAAAACAGTTTCTCGGATTCTTGACATTTCTAGAATCTGTTTCTTGAAACATTTTGATTCTTTGACTTCTTTTCTTATCTCGTAACTTTCCTTTGGCAATTTTCTTTGGGTCTTCTCGGTATCTTTCGATTCGGATATCCTGACTTCTCTTGGAATGAATAGGATCTTCTCAGGTTCACTTCAATATCTCTCCAGATTTTTTTGAGGCTTCGAAATTATTGTATCAGATAATTTTTGAGGAATCGAGACTATCGTTGAGGGCGAACCCAGTTCGAGAGATTTTATCTTTCGAACTGGATACAACTTCTGAAATTGCGGCAGGAATCTCTCATGATCTGGTAATCGTCCGACAGGTCTCTTCCTGTAGTTCGATACAGAGGTCTCTTCTGATGAATTTTTCACATCCGTCAGTTCCTTGACGAATTTTCTTGTGAGTTCCAACCGCGGGAGAAACCTTCGAAGCCCACGAGGCAGCTCACTGGAGCTGAATCGTAATAGTGCAATCAGCTGATCTGTATCGTGATCAGTTGATCAGCTGATGTAGCTGGATGGAAGAGGACGATCAGCCTGGATTCGGCTTCAGATTGATTTCATCAAGTCCCGCTGTTGTTCCTCAGATTTCGGATTTTGTTCGGTTCTTTCAGTCGGATTCAACAGCTTTGCTAAATTCCATTAGCCGTTCGGGTCAGTTTCGTGTTGTGCTGGAGGGCTCTATTTCAAATCTTCAGACTGCTTCTTCAAATTTCGCAAGGTTCGGCTTCCTTTACCAATGCATTGATCGGTTGTGTTCCTAAATTCTCGATTAGCTCGTCGGTTCATCGAATCCTTTGATGGGTTTGTGTACTCTTCCGTCGGTCCCATGGTCTATCCGCTTTTGAACAGTTTTTACATTTGGTTAATTTTTTTAAAGGCTCGTCATAATTCACTTTTCGAAATTGCATTAGGAATCATTTCCACGCACCTGAATTCGTCAGATGTTTCATCGTTTTTTTTTGTACTTGAGATGTGAGTGCATTGTTAACCCGTTTTACTATTTTACTGATACCTGAGGAGATCTGTCTTTGGATACAGTTCTCAAATCATCATTTCAGTAGCTACTCGGTGCTTTCTCAATTTGAGTACTGCTGCTTCGTTTTTGAATTGCGAAGCTTCTTCGCGATGATAGACACATTTGCTGTCCTGTTTCTGGCTAGTAGGACAGGACATAAGAGAAGAGTGCTCAGCAACATCCGTCATGCGCTCTTGGTATCTTTTAGTCGCAAGGAGAGTCTCTTGTCGATACGTAATACATTAGGATTGGCGAAGTGAGTTGGTGAATTTATACGCGATAGGAGAGATTGAGAAGAAAGGAACACCGGAGAGAGAGAATCGCATTTTGACGCCTGGGTGTGTTCATAACGAACGAGTGTTGTTTGCGCCTTCACTTGTATACATGTACATTAGAAATGTGAATCTTCTCTGCCTGCGCGTACGTACACTTCGTCGCAGTTGCCAACCGCCAGGTTCTTTCGAATCGTCGTGTGGTGCTTTTCTGTCTCGAGTGACGACCTAAAGACCGAGATTGCGTTCGTCTCCGTTATTCGTCGTCGCTCCTCGTCGAGACTCCATTTTTGGTATTCATTCGTTTTTTATTCACAGCCGGATTGGTGTGTTCGGTCCTTGATACCACCGGGGCGGTTTTCGGCAGCCTTGTGTGTTTGGATTCGAGGGTCAGGTGGTGACGATCCCCCGGAACGGACGGACTGGACGAAAGCGCACTCGCTCGACGGAGGCCATTTAGGTAAAGGGCGGGTTTCTCCTCGTTTTGTCATTTGTGACCGGGAAGGAAAAGGGTCGAAGAGAGAGAGAAGAGAAGAGAGAAGGATTGAGCCTCGAGGAGATGGAAAAGGAGGAGGCGAGTACGAGGCGCAATCTCCGGTGCCATTTTATCGTTCTCGGCTTGGCGTTCGTCGTGGAAACTTGGGCAGCTTGGTTGGTCTGGGCTTCTCTGGTGCGGAGATATCAAAACGGGTTCCTCCAATAATGTTAGACGATGGGATTGGGTTCGTGTGCTTCGAGGAGGAGGACACGACGGTGTGGTGCTACTCTGCTGGTGGTGGCCATATTGAGAGTGAGAGAGAGCTTTTTCTTGGATAAGAGCAACCGCCGTCGCTTAGCTTCCTACTGTTCAAGCCTGGCCGCCCGCTTGTTAGTCACATTCGACGAGGGCGACGAAGACGGTTAGCCGCCAATGTCGGCCCCGTTATAGCCCCGGCGAGTTGAGTATAGGTTCGCTCTCTTCTTCTTCGACCAGTAGTAGCAGTAGCATTAGAAATTGCCGACGCCCCGTCTCGACAACGAACATCGACGGATGAAGAAAGAAAGAACGAAGAAGAGGAAGACGACGACCGATGCTTCTGTGCTTCTTGGCGATGCGCTCACACTTTTCACTCTTCTTTTCCTCGGGTTCTCGTTTTCTCCTCTCAACTCTCTTCCTCTTCTGTCTGTCTTTCTCTCTCTCTCTTAGCACACACTTTTCTCCACGCTCTAAGCTCTTTTCCCATCGAATGGAGAACGGTGGCCTGTACTCTTGTGTCTATGCATTATGATGTTGGCCAATACGTCGTCGGGTTCAGTTCAATTCGGATTCGGATTCGAATGGAGGCGAGAGCAGCAGCAGCAGGAAAGGAAAAGAGAGAGAGAGAGAGGAAGAGAAGGCAAATGGTATACGAATGAGCCGACATCACGCACGTTCGTTCGTTCGTTCCATGCTGCGTGCGTGTGTGTGTCTTCCTTTCCCTCCGTTCCTCACTCTCCTCCCTCTTTCACCACCACCACCACCATCATTTTATTTCAGTAGGCACTCTTGGAAAACGGAAAACCAAAATTCTTGTATGATTTTCTCTCACTCACAATGTCAGTGTTCTCTGGATTCGGCGAAACTCACTCGCTACTGTTCGACTTTGGTCCTCGGATTGAATTATATAATAATGTCGTTCTCATTGGACACTCGACGGTTTGGTCGAGTGTTGGATTGTTATATCGGACTTATCATGAAGTAGCTGTCTGTTTCTTGGATTACTCTGTTTCTGTCTGCATCTGGACCTCTTCTCGAAGATGCTAGTTCCCTTCCAGCTAGTTTCGAGTAGATGGGCATCCATTTCGGACCTCCATCGTTGCCTCAAAAAGCAATGAGCAGCAGCTCCTTGGCGATAATTTCTGGTAGCCGATTGGCTCTCGTCGTCGGTTGACTTCGAGAGCTAACGATGAGCCAGAAATGGCATTGCTTTCACTCGCCGCATTCACTCACTCAACGAGGAGGGAGGAAGTTGGGTTGTTCTTTCTTCGGAGACTTGTCAAACATTCGAAAAACCTTCGCCTCCTCGCTTTGACTGCTGCTTCTTCTGACTGCAGCTTTTCTGAGGCCGAAGAGTGTGTTTGCTCCCGTCGCGTTTTTATAAAAGGAGTGCGAGAAAGTGAGCTGCTTCGAAATCTCTCTTTTTCTACTGCTTTTTGACCTCCGAAGATCTTTAGGATGCTTCTAGGGAGTGATGGATTTTTGATCAAGTTTAAGCGGACATAGCCGATGATGATTCGCTCGGTTTGCAACCGTTTGCATGGTTGATCCCTTTTCTCCCATCTTCTCGAATTCGAACTGAACACATTCATTTGCTTTTTCTTGTGTGCTCAGGTGAGCATAGATTGGGGGATCAAAATTTTCTCGGCGAATCCACCAAGCTGTCCGCAAAATGATGAATGCGGCTATTGAAGACGATTCGTGCTCGTTTCCTTTTCGATGAAGCTGCATTAAGGGTTTTCGGTAGTTTAGGTTCTGCTGGCATTTATTCGCGAGTGACAAAGCGTTAGGTTCGTCTTGATAACTTGTTCTGGTAATGATGAATGGGTATCTTCTAATCCTTTTCGAGAGGTCTTGACTCAATTTGAATGTGCTATTTTGATCCAGTTAGCACTTTTTAAGTGGTAATGATGATTGTCAAGCCTTTCCTTTTCTGATTTCATATCAAGTGGACTTATTTGGAGAGAATTAGGCAAGAAGCTCTTTTTTAAAACAAATTTCTGCAGGCTGGCGGGGCGGGTGCGCACCTGACAGTGAGTGAAATTTATCAAGGAAACTTAGTATTGTTTTGCGACGACTGGTTTTTCCGGAGACTCGAGTTTCTTCTGCTCGGATTGTCTGTGTCGACTGGTTTACCGAGGAGTTATTATTCTGCGAGCGAAGTCGGTTCATCGTCGTCAGGCCATCGTGTGATTCTTCATCATTTCGACACCTGCTTGTTTGGTCGCGAAGTGAACGATTTTGCACTCGTCTATCGTGCGTCTTTTTGGTCTTGAAAATAAGTTGAAGTTTTGTCGCGCAAGGCGCCTGGATGCTTGATTCCGTCTGTGGTCTTCGTGATACGGGGTTCTTTGAATTGCTAGAAAAGTGTCGATCTCCAGAATTACCTTCTCTTCTGCCTGCACCAAGTAGCAATTGTGTACATATTCCGGAGACCAGAAGGAGACGGGGAGGAGGACGTGGATGAAGTAAATCATCCAACGACGACGAACGGGCGTTTTCCAGTTACCTCGTGTCCTCCTGCTCGGTCCTTCGTTCGTCGTCGTCTCTAAAAGAGATGACGAGAAGTACCTACATAACCGTAGCAGCTTCTGCTTTTGCTGCTGCTGAGAAGCTACACATAGTAAATGCATATGGAATAGAGAGAAAAATCGTTCATACGCAAGGGCGCGTGTTTATTTCGTTTGTTCGCGCTTAACGTCGGTCGGTCGGTTTCGTCGAGTCTCCCGTCGCATTGGCCTGACGGACGCGCGTTTCGGTGACTAGTCAAGCATAAGCGTATATGTTATGCGAAGAGAGGGAGAGATGAAAATGACGAATATGGAGCTAGTGGACGAAAGGACGGACGATCGTTGTTGGCTGGCTTCATCGGTTCTTCAGTCGGCGTCGAGCTTTTCGTGTCCATCGGTTCGTTTCTCGTGTGTGTCGTTCGCTCGTTCGTCTTGGTTGGCGCTTAGCAGAAGGAAAAAGGAAATTATCGGACATGACCTGTTATGTTAGCCGCCCGAGCGACGAGCACACTCGTTGCTGCTGTTCTTTTAGTTGCTCGTTCCCTCGTTCGTCGCTCGCTTTCTCTCTCTCTCGTTCTTTCTTCTCTTCAAATCCTCGTGTCATTTGAGCGACGCATGGATTCTGTATGTATGTTGCTTGCCCACTCTCCACTCTCTCTCATTCGAGACGAGAGCTTTGGAGCAGCTTTTTTCATTCGCGGGAGGAGGAACGTGGAAATCGTGTACTTTTCCTGCTCGTAGGGTTAGCTTAATGGGTTTTGCTCGTTATATTGGTTTCCGGAAGATTTTCTAGATGTGCTCGCTCATCTCAAAAAGTCTTGTGAATAGGTCTTGCTTGAATTGTTGCTGAATTCCTGTTCTGCTAATTGAGGAGCTTGATCTGGAGCTTGATTCGACGGATCTCGACACATGTTTTGTGGAATCGCAAGCTTCTTCGCACCTAAACTTCCAATAGCAACTTTTCACGCGCAAACCCTCACAGATTCCAGGTCGGAGTCGAGCGAAACTGATGCTTTTTCGACGACGATTTTCTCTCGTGGCTCCAATGGCTCTGGTGGAAAAGCTTCTTGGCTTTATTGGTCTTTCGGTTCCTTCGTCCGTCCGTCACTCAGTTTGCTTGGTTGTGTTAGTTGAACGTGGAAAGCGAAGGGTGACGTTTCGAGGTTTGACTACGTTTCGGCTGTTGGTCTTTTCGTCGTGTAGATTGAGAAAACGATACCTTTGACAGCTGAGTTAATGACAGAACCGAGGAGGCCGATGCTGGGTGGGCGCGAATACGATCGGCAGACTGGTCGGAGCAAGGGCAAATGGCGAACGACTGAGTACCGGTTAGTCGTTTTGACACGTGTGTTCCGAACGAAGCATCGGTTCTCGTCGCATTCAGATGAATTTGAATGTCCACTATTTGTATTACAAGAGGTTCCAAAAGGGAAATGCGAGTAGCGGTCATTTTGAGGAATTCGGGAGCTTTTGAGTAGTTTTTGGACGGATTGAGTGTGAGTTCATGAGGACTGTGAGATGGAATTTAGCTAAGGCGTTTATGGTTGGCTCCTTTGGGGAACACTGCCCGATATCTGACTCATTCCGCGGCTTACGAATCTGCCGATCAGACTTGATAGATAGCTAGGTTATCTGAGGATCGATGGCCTGGACTTTACAAGGTGCAATTCCTTCTGTCCTTCCCTTTCTAAAGTTCTCTTTCCTTTTCAGAATTATTATCACCGCCGGAGGAGCTCGGGATATTTTTCGGGACAAATTTACGCTCGTCATCGCTTGATCTCTTCGGTTCTCAGTCCGACCGATCGTGGCATGAGCTCGGCATCTCCTCGTCGTCATTGTCGGTTTACTATGCGTCTGTTGCATTTATATTCTGCTGGTCGTCATTGAACAAAATACGAAGAAGCTAGTTTGCGCATATTATGGCGGACAAAAAGGAATTACCTGTTAACGGAGGTAAGTGAAGAAGTTGGATTTACCATTTTTGCAACCTGGGAGAGAAAAGGGAGGACTGGTGCTAAGAATCTAGTAGTAGTTGGAGGAGAATAGGACGAGCGGGAGCTAACGGGAGTTGAGGAGTCGTTCGTGGTGTTATTGGGAGTGGAAGGCGAGAGCGGTCGAGGAAGGGGCAGAAAAATCGTTTTATTACGCAGCTACGAGCAGAGAAAGCGCATGGCGAGTGTGTGTGTGTGAGTGAGAGGGCAAGAAAGTATGTGCAGAAGAAATTCCTCTTTGGGAGCTCTCGGTGTCTTTCTCTCTCTCTCTCTCGGTTTTCCCTCGTTCTCCACTCTCCTAGCCTCCTGGCCCCGTCGCATGATGATTGTATATGCTCGGTTGAAAGAAGGCGTTTCGATTTTACCATATAGGTCTCTTTTTCCCGTCATACGGACTAGCTAACCTCGTAGCTAACGCCAACGGTTCGCAAGCATCGTCCTCCTCCTCGTCCTCATCGTCGTCGTCGAATTTCAACCCGTTATTGGCCACCGCCGCCTCGGTTGGATTTAATCCGATGGCCTCCGGTTATCATCCTGCAACGACGGCGGCGGCGGCTTTTTATTCCTCGCCTTTCTCCATGTTACCATTCGCCGTAGCTGCGAACGCCGCCAATACGCCCAATCCGATGTCATTTTTGGGCATGCCGTCGCACGGACCGTCGAGCATGTTAGCAGCCGGATTCCCACCGCAAACGAATCGTAAGTAGTGCCATTTTTTGTTTCGATTTTCGATTTTGAGTTTGGAATAAATAGTTTACTTTCAATGGTGGATCGTGTTTCCTATTTTTCAGCCATGTGGCCCGGTATGATGCCGCCGGATTATCTTCTGAATATCGCCGCTTTGCAAAGCTTGCAACAACAGCCCGTACATCATCATCATCCGAATGTGATTATGGACAGCGGCGAAACGTTCAACGACGTTTTGAAGAAAATGCCCAAAGCGACGACGATGGCGAATTCGATTGGTGATGGTGAGTAGACTTTGGATTTTTGGGTGATTTTCTTGGGGTCATTGAAAATTTTGGTTTTGCTTTTTCAGAAAGGAACAATCATCGGATTTCTGCAACGAGTACCTCATCAAGTTCGCACGAACGCATTCCATCGTCGTCGACGACTGCCGCCGCCGCATCAAATTCATCCTCGACACACGCCAAAACCGTTCCGCCATCATCGTCAACGTCATCGTCGTCGTCCACCGTCATCAAGCACTCGAGCGCCGTCGATTCGATTCCGCGTGCATCGTCATCGGCGGCAAGTTCGTTCTCGGCTACCTCCTTAGCGATCAGCGACCAAAAATTGGCTAGTCCATCGTCTTCGTCCGGACGCGAATCGTCGTCATCGAATCGCCATCAACATCAGCAGCAACAGCAGCAACGCCAACAACATCATTCCAGCAGCTTGGCCACGTTGGCCGAGATCGCTTCGTCACTTCAAGGCAATGATCGGAAAGATTCGGGCTCGTCCAAGCGCACTGGCGAACATTCGGTGAAGAAGGAAGCGAGGAGCTCGATATCGAATAATTCTTCTTCGTCAACCTCCGCGATGATCAACGATCGCTCGAAGCACGCAAGAAACGGAACCGAGACGAAGCCATCGCCGCTCAGCGTCGATCGACCGTCGAAGGCTCCGATCACGAATGCGAACGGTGGACAGGCGTCGTCGGAATCGTCGAGGAAACGCCCGTCGAGCAAAATCACCAATTCGACGAACGAGCAGAAGCATGGTGGCGAAATCGTTCGGAAGAAGGAGCCGAAATTGGAACACCACGCGGCACATTCCGTACAACCGTCGAATTCGAAGTCAACAACATCGAGATCGGACGAGAAGGATCATCGAAATCGGCAAGAAGACAACCAATCGGCTGCGACCGCTGCCGCCGCGGCTGCGCTATTCGGAGCTTCCTTATCGTCCGATTTGAAAATGGATCCGACCTTATTGAACGCCTCGGCCATGGCTTGGGCGGCGTTGTCCAATCAATGGTTATTCGCCAACGTGCAAAACGAACTGTTGAATCGAGCGACGGCATCATTGCAACAACAACAACAACAACAGCAACAGCAACAATCGATCGCCGCGAATTCGTCGACGAAGAGCAGCAGCAGTTCTCGCCAGCAAAATTCGATCAAGTCTCCCGATGGTTCGGCAGAACCGAATGTTGGTTCATCGGCGGACAAGATCGTCAAGAAATCGAAGGATCAAAGCAACGATCAACAGCAACAACAACAACAACACGATCAAAGCCGACGAAATAGCCGCGGAAAACAATCGACGATATCGAGTCAAGATCGACCAGCCTCCTCGATCTCGGACAAGAAGGATCACGTGGACGTTACAATCGACGCCGTCATCAAGCAACAGCAACACGCGATGGCTGGAACGTCGTCCAAATCCTCGAGTCGCCGAAAGTCAACGCCGACGTCCGACGGAACGAAACGTGGACGCGGATCGCGCGGTGGAATAACGGTTCGAGAGCAATTGGCCGCGAGACGAGGTACTCAATCGAGCTCCACCGAATCGTCTACGATTAGCGCCAAAAGCAGTGAAACTTCGGCGCATACCAGCAAGGAACGAGCGGCGGAAAATAATGGATCATCATCGACGGATGCCGCCCCGCAAACGATGGCGCTGGATTTGAGCGTGAAATCGAGCAGTCAGACGCCGGTTTTGTCTGCGAAAGGTTCGGGTAAGTAGCACTCATTTTTCTTTTACAAATTTTCAACTAATTCCTGGTTCAATTTTCAGATGGAAGCTCGACGGATTCGGTCACTTACGCCGTCGGAAACGGATTTCCAGAAGCTTCTTCCTCGGATGACGTTGAAGGTAAGTCGATCGTCTTTTGCTTGTCATTCTCTCGGCCTCTAATGTCTTGTTTATTTTTCTTTTTAAGATTCCAATACGGTCGGTGCAGCGTTGAAGAAGCGTCGAATCGCCGAAGCCGACGCCGTTCGATTGCCATTGGCGAAAGGCTGGCGTCGGCAAACTTACGTCCGTGGTATCTCGTCGAATTGTATTCGCGGCGATGTGATATATTACGCGCCGTGCGGCAAGCGTCTTGGATCGTACTCCGAAGTTGTGCGGGTAAGTACCTAGTTCTCAATTTTTTTCACATAGATTAAATCATCGTAAACTGTTCCTTTTATTTTCAGTATTTGAGCAAACACGATATCAGGGATATCGACAGGGATAACTTCAGCTTTAGTAGCAAAGTGTTGGTCGGTGAATTTATGCACGTTCGAACGGATGGTGGTAAAAATGTAAGTCGATGTTTCTTTGCTTTCTTGTTGTGTTGTCATTGGGATTGTAAATTGTTTCTCTTTAGAAAATCGTGAAAATGACTGAAAAGGAGCTGCGGGATATGCTCTCGAAAATGCGTTCGTCGACCGTCCGAGAAGTTCTGACTGGCGAGCGGAAAAGCAATAACGCTGGAGCGGCGGAGCGCCGTTTTGCGGATAGATCTCGAAGACGAGGTAAGGTCGAGCTGTTCCTTTGAGTTTTCTTGTTCGGTTTGATGACGATGGTCGAAATTTCAGGCTTCTCGTCGATTAGACGAAACGCCGCGCGTAATTCCAATGCAATAAGATTCGGAGAAGCTCGAAAGAAAGGTAAGCTTGATTCATTCTGTCTAATTGTAATATGTAATCAAATGGAATCTCCTATTTTCAGATGTCTCTGGTCAACCTGCAGAACAAAATCGTCATGGATGGGAATCGAAACGTCTGGAACGTGAGCGAGACACGCAAGTCCTCGAGGTAAGATTTTTATTTTCTTTTTCTAAAGGTTTTGTTCACCTGAATAATGTTTTCCTTCTGTGTTTCAGCACGAACGAAAACGCAAATTGGACTTGATGAGGAATCAAAAAGTCATGGAAGCCATGCAACGTGCCAAGGAGAAGGAAATTCGTCAACAGAATGCGGAGTCGACGAAGAAACAGGTATGTAATCATGTGTGTCTGTTTCCTGATTGTTTGGAAAGCTCGTTGACGCTATTTTGTTTTCAGGAAGAACAATACATGCAACAAATGGCGATTTTGGCAAATATGGTAAGGAGCACCATCGAAGATTCAGTTATCCCCGCGGCTATTCCTTGTCTCTAACTCGAATCGTTTATTCCTCTTTTCGTTGCAGGAGCGAGAAAAAGTACGACAGCAGATGTTATTCTCTCGAGCTTTGGAAGCACGAAGGCGACAAGAAGAAAAGGAACGCTTATACGCCGAGAAATTGATCCGACGCGAGGAAAGATTGGTAAGAAGCATTAGCTTTCTCTTTTGCCTCTAGTGTGTGTGTGTGTGAATTGTGCTCTTCGGCTTTGTTGCCAGGCTGCTCGAACGGCGACCTTGATGAAGCTGCGTCAACAGCGGCAGCCGGTGGAAGATATGGAGATCGAAGATTCCAAGGTAATGTGCGAAAGAAATGCGCGCGTTTGTTGCCTTCTTATAACAAGTCTGACTTTTTTAAGGAACTGCCGAACTTGAATCGAATGGAGAATATGACGCTGGACGGACAATCTTTCGCCGATTTACTTATGGTAATGGAATTTATCAAGAATTTTGGACACGTTTTGAAAATTGGTAAGAGATAATGGATTTTTTGGTTGCTCTGATTTCAACCGAACATGTCTTTCTTACAGATAAAGCGGAAGTGCCGAGCATCGACCAGGTTCACGCCGGATTGCTCAACGATCGCCGTCATGTCAATTCACTTCGCAATTTGGTCAAAACGTTATTATTGTTGGTCTTGGAATATCCCGGTCTGCCGGTCGGAAACGGTGGCCGTACGGTGTTGGGTCAACCGGCGAAGGACGTCGGCGTGACGGATATGAACATGAGCGAACTATTGAGGATGTTCCTCTTATCGAGGGACGAGCAAGGCAAACAGGTGAGTTGATTCAGCTTGGTTTTTATTGGTTTCTTTTGACTGAGGTTTTGATGCTGACTCTAAATTTTCTCCGTCTTTCAGCTCGGCAATGAAATGAACAATTTGCCATTCGAGGCGTTATCGCCTTCTCGCAAAGCGGCGATCCTGGCCTACATGTGCAACGAATTGCTCTACTGTCGGAATGTCGTGCGCGAAATCGAGGGCAATATCGACGTGATCGCGAAGGTCAAGAGCGATCGATGGTCGCTGGAGAGTAAAGTTAGGCAGTAAGTAAATATCTTTCTCTGTTTTTCTGTCTGGTTTTAGTATTGGATTCCTTTTTAGTATGAAAGTCGTCCAAGCCAGCAAGCGGAAAGTTGTGAAAAGCGAAGAAGGCCAAAGGAAGGAAGCCGACGGCGAAGAGACAACGGCGATTTCGGACAATCCGGCCATCGAAAAGAGCAGCGATGTGGCGAGCAAGCACGAGGACGACGAGGACGATGGCGATTCCAGCGATAGCGAAGGCAAAACGGACAAAGATTCGGATACGAAAAAGAAAATGCCAAAGACCTTATTCGGAATTACGGCTGGAGAAATCGAATCGATCTCGAAAGAGGTGAGTTATAGCAAGGGTTTGGATTTTTTTGTTTCTTAATTAATTAAGTTTTTCTAATTTCAGGAGAAGCTTATGAGCGTGGAGGAAGTCGACAAGGAATTGGAACGTCTGCGAAAGGTAAGTTTTTGTTAAAAATTACTCTTCTTGTAGTCGAATTCCAAATCGATTTCCGTTTAAGGAAATGCACGACGTTCGATCTCGTGTTCACGAAGTGTCCGTTCGCGTCCGAGCGTTCCCGTTCGGCCAAGATCGCTACAGTCGTTATTATTGGGTTCTCCCGCATCATTCGGGCGTATTCGTGGAAGGCGTCGAATCGGCCGGAGCCAACAATCCAGCCGTCAAGTACACGTCTCCGACTCTTTCATCGCCCAGCTCCAACGCTCGAAGTTCAAGCCCCACGAAATTAAACGACGATGTTCGATATTGCGTGCACGATTTGGTGGAAGCAGTGGCGGGAGCAAACTCGACGGATTCGACGGAGACCGATTTGGAAAGCGCCTACTCCGCCGCCAGATCGCAACGAACGAGCTCTGCCGAATCGAGTCAGGAACCGACGCCGAAATTGGCCACGTCTGCGAAAGGAGGACCGTCGAAAGGCGTCGGCGTCAAGAAAATGAAGCCCATTCCGTTCGATATGCAACACGGATGGTGGTGGATCAACGACCCTCAACAATTGGACACCATTCCGCCTCAATTGTTTCATCGTGGAATTCGCGAGAAACAATTGAATCGAACATTGACCAAGTGCGGCGATCATGTGAAGAGAGCAGCGTTTCAAGTTGGAAAACGTAAGTAGAATCTTGATGTTCAAGGAAGTGTTCGTTTTAAAAATTATGTTTTTTTCTGTTATAGAAGTTGTCAAATTCGATCCGGTCGATGTTCCCGACGAGTGCGAGCCATCGGTAATGACCTTACGTTCCGCGAGACGATTGCTAAATATGACGAGGCAGTTGGAGGAGAAAGTATTTCAGGCTAATGTTCATGTGAAGGTAAGTGTTTTAGAAGCTTCTGGTTAGACATGGATTAGTAATGTTTTTCTACAATTTTAGGGCTGGAAACCCACGGATAACGTCCCGGATACGTCGCCGTCCGAAACCGTCGATAGCGGATCGAGCGACAACAGCTGCGACAGCGTTCTCGATTTCCAAGACAAGTACGCTTCTCACAAGACGGAGGAATTGTTGGGCGTTGTCAAAGATCGACTTCTCCAATTGGAATTGAGCATCGAACGTCGATATTTCATGCCGGCTTTCAATCGGTAAGTTAGAACGTTTCCTTTTTGATTTTCGGTTTTTTCAGATTTTGTTCTTGCTTTTCGGTTTATAAAACTTTTCTGCCTCCTTTTGCTTTCAGGGAAGATCCTAATGTCGCCGCATCTTCGAGCAGCAATACGTCCGAAACGGATCACAATGGGCAAATCGGCGATCCAGCGAGTGTATCTGGTCTTCGGAGGTCGACGAGCGATGATCCGGAAGGCGTCGAAGACGGTGGCGGCGACGAAGATGACGACGTGCCATTGGCGTTGGAACGTTGGCGCAGCGGAGTCGGCAAGGCATCCAATATCGCTCAATTATCCATGTGCCTCGAAGAATTGGACGCGCAAGTGGCTTGGGACAAATCGGTGATGAAAGCGGTAAGTCAAAGACTAATTTATTCTCACGATTTGTCGGTGTAGTAACACCGCTCTATTCTTTTTTTTTCAGTCATGTCAAATATGTCGAGGAGGCGATAACGAATCTCAATTGCTTTTATGCGATGGTTGTGATTTTGGTTATCACACTTATTGTTTCAAGGTGAGTGAAATAAGATCAATTCGCTATTATTTTTGATCAAGTTGAAATTCTACAAATCACCTCCAATTTCCGATTATATAAGATCAAATCTAATCTGACGGGTCATGTTTTATAATTGAGATCTCTATAATTGTAGCCAAAGTTGGACACGGTTCCCGAAGGCGATTGGTTCTGCCCCGAATGCGTTTCGAAGGTGTGTATCGTTGTTTCTTTTCGTGTTTGGTGATTGCTTAGTTACTGATCGGGACTCTTTATTTCAGGCTACTCGCCGCCCATGCTGCCTGCTGTGTTGTCGTCAAGCCAGTCGTCCGATGATCGCCTGCATCGAATGTTCCAGGAATTTTCACGTGGATTGCTTACCGGGACCAGTGAAGAAGACGAGAAATGGCGCTTGGAAGTGCGGAGGATGCAGCAATGGCAAAGTTGGACAGGTAAACGACGGTTTTTGTTTGTTTGTTTATTTGCCTCGATTTCGGTTCAATTTCTGTTTCAGCCGAAATCCGTCAAATCAATGCCGAGCGCCGTCGATTCTCAAATTACCCCGATCGTGGCCCCGCAAGAACTGACGTCGCCAAAGAAGAGATCGCCGCCGAAAAAGACGCCGCCGCTTAAGAACGGTGCTCGACCAACGCCGGCCGCCGCTGAACCCAGTTCTCCGCTGAAGTTTCACGAACTTTGCAGGTAGGTGAAGTTTCCTTTCAATTTCCTTAGTCGTCCAAGTTTATATCTTGGGTTCTTGTTTCAGCATCATTCTGGGCGAATTGGATTCGCACAAGGACGCCGTACCATTCCGAACGCCGGTCGACACAAAGGGATGTCCGTTGTACAAGAAAGTTATCAAGCAACCGATGGATTTGTCGACGATTCAGTCGAAGTTGACCGGAAAGAAGTAAGTACCTCTCGGGAGGTTTCTACCATTTTGGATTCTCGATGAAGGAGGTTCGAATCTTTTCTACTTCTCGTCTGCCTTCTCTTCAGATACGACAACGGGCAACAATTCGTCACGGACGTGAAGCTGATATTCGATAATTGCCGAACTTTCAACGAGGATGATTCGGCGATCGGTAAATCCGGCCACGCTTTGCGTCGATTCTTCAATAAGCGTTGGAAAGAATTGAATGAGTCCACTGGTAAAAAGCCGTGATCGACAGCAATATAAGAAGATGAAGGCATTCGAGGAGGCTGATGGATTATTTTTACCGCTGTAAAAGCCAACAACGTGGTGTTTTCTACTTTGAATCTTGCTTTCTTTATCCGTAATGCGTGTATACGTAGGTTTTAAAAGTTTTTTTCTTTGCGCCGCTTTCTTTTAATTGCTTCGTCGGGTTATCGAGTTGTGTAGACGTGAGGATGTGAGCGTTCGATTTTTATATGTACATAATGTATACATCATGATTTTAGCGTTTCATGATTTCTTTTCTAGTTACTAGTTTGTTTTTTGAGGATGTGGTCGGTTTCATGTATTTTGGCTCCACTTCTTTTTTTGTGATTGACGGCTTTTCGACCGTGGTTGTTTTCGAATGTTCGCGTTTCCGTTGGACCTTGAAACTAAAAAGCTGTGCAGAGGCGTCGGGAGTTCGATTGTTTTGAAGTGGAAAATCGATTTGCATCGAATGAAATACCTAATTGAAAAAAAAAATGGAATTGCAAGGATTTTCTAATAGCTTTCTTTATTTTCAGATTGTTCAACTAAAAAATCGATCGATCAATTGGACAAACGACAATGAAATCGTCGGCGATCAGTTACGTGGACGAAATTCAAAGTATGATGTATTCGGCGGGCGATTGTCGACGTCCGTTGGTCGAATCCGCAGCGATCGTGGAGGATATCGTACGTCGTCAAATGATCTGGTTCATTCAACGGGCTCAAGAAACGTGCGATGCTCGCGGCGGTCAATCGCAACAACAACTACAACCGTATTTGGACGCCGAAGATATCATGTTCGTATTGAGGAATCGACCGACCCTATTGGCTCGTACGGTTCAAAAATTGAAAGCCAAAGATTTCTCGGCTCAAACGGCGAAAACCGACGCCGATGTCGTCGCCGATGGAACGGCGATCACGAACAAGGACGAAGTTGGAATCGGCGACGAGGAGGACGACGAGCCGCACAAGGACGCCGCGGCGGTTGTGGCGATCGGAAGCGGTGGCATTTTCGAGGAGAAAGGTCGACGCGTCAAGTTTTGTCGCAAAGTATTGGAGAAAATCGATCCGGCCGGTTTCTTGGTGGCGAGGATTTTGGATGATCCGAGCGGCGCGCCGAGCGATCCGGGCAAATCCGAACGTCTGAAACGAATCGCCGATTACGTGAGCGC
>JAQGCW010000101.1:0-16489 GCA_034700065.1 Mesodorylaimus bastiani | reverse complement strand
TTAGGAAATGCTACAAAATCAGGACACCATTATGCGGCAACAAGATGCAATTCTGGATTTGGTCAGGAGCCACGATGTTCAATTGCAAACGTGCAAGGTCTCGATGAATTCGGTGTTAGAGATTTCCAAATCGGTTCTGGATTTGACGACCAAAGTTCATTCGACGATTCACATTCGCCATTCGAAGTTATCAGCCCCGTCTGCTGACACTTTGGCATCGAACGCGACTTCGACGCCCCTCAAACACGCCAAACTTTCGGACATTCTTGAGAGTGTGCCTATGATGGTGCCATCAGAAACCAGCGTGACCGTTCGAGCGCGTCCCTTGGAGCAGTTGAGCTTCGGTGTTATTTCCGGCAATGATCACAACAACGCGGACAGTGTCTTTATTGGATCGTCAGGTTTAGTCTCCAGCTATGTTCAGCGTAGCAGTAACGAAGGTTCAGATTGGCCCACGAACCGCAATAACATTTATACGAATCGCAGCGGTAACGAACTCTCGGATTGCATGATTCCCTCCACCAGTGGAACTGATCGTCGTATGGAAACGCAAAGCACAAGGCTGGAGGTTATTACCGATAAATCGGATTCCAGCATTATGTCATTTGGAAATAATCCCGCGATCCGCTTCAAGATTTCGAAATACCAGGAGATCGTATGATGGGCGAACTCTTCAAAGACGAAGAACTATCAATGCTGTGCTACCGAGGGACCAAAAGCAAAGACTCCAAGAATGCCAAGGACAACGAAGATGGCGATGATGACCAGGAGGATGGAAAAGCTGGCGGAAAGGAATCGATCACAACCGACGATCGCTTCCGTGCCATTGTGGCTCAGGCTAAAATGCAATATCCTGGGTTTGATTTAACCGCGGACATTACGAAAGGAATAACCATGAAGTGTAGGAACAGCGGTAAGAAGTTGTAATGGATCGTTTCGTACTCACTGGAGAATGCATGAGCAAGGACACATTTTTTCTAATCTTCATTTTACTGAAACTGAACCTTTGAAATTATCCGCTTTACAATTTTTTACGCTTGCCACGAAAAACACGGTTATGCCTACCTTTATCAGCTTTGTATGTAAAGCAGTACAACTGACATTTGGAACACAATGCCTCTCCACCCAACGAAGTTTTTACCTTCTGATAACGCTTCATATGCTTGTCGGGTTCCTTGCCAACGGGTTCGGGACGTTCGATAACATCGAGAAAGGAAAGATAATGCCCAGGACTCGCAGGATCTGGTACTGGAGATGGAAAACCGGGATGGTCGAACAAAAATTGCATGGCCTCCTTGGCCCGAATCGGAGTATGGGCACAATATGCACAAGTTTCTCGACTGCACTTCTTGATTGCGAGAAAATCGGGCCGCCGCTCGATGTGATCCATCATGAATTCCATCTCACCCAAAAGCTCGTGATCAGCCAAGACAGATGACGCTGTCTTCATTTTGCCTTGAATTTCGGCATGCTGGTCGAATGGCAAACTCGGCGAAAGGGAGGGCTGAAAAGTGCTGTCAATCGGTACACCACCCCACTTTGCTCGATTCCAATGCGTCGAAAGGATTTTCATTGCAGAATCGTACATTATCGCTTCCTTTTCACGCCGCTCGTCCTCCGAGAGCCGCTGCTGACACGGTGGTTTGTCTTCTCCCTCCACTGAAGCTGGCAATGTTACAGATGTCAACGCATTCGTACAGATGCTCCACGAATGTTCGATCGGATTAAACGCGGAATATTTCGGGCAATACGATGTGATGAACAATGCGTCCAGCTTTAAAGTTTCCAAAGTCGAACCAAATATAGGCAATTCAGAACGGATGTTGGGGACCAGTCCGGACCATTGTCCACCACCAATAAAACAATTGGCTTGCAGTCCTGAGCCAAAATTTGAATCAAATCGTTGATGTGCGGCTCGATTGTACTGGCCACAAAATGTTTTGCACGGTTGACGATATGAAGTGGACCTGACTGGGCAAGCGCATAGTGCTTCCTGCCCAGATTGTCAGCAATAATTTGTTGCGGTTGTAATGCTGGGAGCTCCATATAGCACATCGGAATGACTTTGTACCCCAAAGGAAAATCATGATCCGCGTAATCTGGCGCATCCCCTTCCCAGAACAGTTTACGAATTCGAATATATCGATTGGTCGCAACTACTCCAATATTGATACGGTTTTTGTTATCGCAGGACAATGTTGAACATTCGTCAGCAAAATGAGCAGTCATTTCTCGTAAGTGACGGACGCGGGAACTGTAGAAATGAGGATCTGGATCTGGACGACGTCGATTGTTTCGTTTTGGAGGAACCTTGGCGGAGATAACACTCAAATAACGCTTCGACGCAAGGGTGCCTTTTCTGGGAGGAAAGAATAATCGGCGTACTGTTGTCTTTGAAATTCCACGTCGTTTCAACCCAGCAACATTCTGAAACAAGCTGTCTTAAGCTATCGGAAGTAAAAGATCTAAATCTGGCGAATATACTCACCGAAAGAAGATGGTCTCTGATGTTATCGACGCTAGCACCGCAGTACCCGACTTCCGTCCCTCGCGATCGGTGTGCTTCGTGTCCGCTTTCTTTCATAAAGCGAGTTCCTTTTTGAATAATGTCTGGAAATTTCTTAATAGTCAGAATTCGTCCGGCTTTCTTTGAATTTTTCTCTCTCAGAGGCGATCTCGACGACGATAAATTCTTTTCTGGAGTCAATGGTGTGAAGAGCCAATTAGCATCATCAGTGTCCTCAGGACTTGATGAAGACGAATAATTCTTTTCTGGCGTGTCTCCACTTGGAGACAAAACCCAGTCCATTTTAGCAACAGACGCTGATAAAAGAAAAGACACAGAGGGACCGACCGACCATTGGAAAGGAAAACGAAGGAAAACGACGCGCTTGCAAATACTTCCTTTCCCTCCCCTCCCTCGACGCTTTTCAAACGCCCTCCCCCCACGCCATTCACTCCCATCTTTCAACTTCTAGCACCAGCCTACTTGCCATCCAATAGAAGTCTCTTCTACTTGCTGAGGCTTCTAATTCCACCCCTACTAGACGTCTATCTGGACGTCTATTTCCACTTCTATTTTATGTCAACTAGACGTCCTGTAGACTTCAACTAGAAATTTGGACGCCATCCCTTACCGACGCCATCGTCGACCCTTTGTTTTCGCGGCAATTTCGATCGATTATTAATAGTATTGAGAAATTGTCATCGTCGACGAATTGAAACACAATAGAAATTTATCTCGATGATGGAATATTGAATCGACGATGCAAAATCAGGCGAGGAGAAGGAAGAGTGAAACCGCGAGGCGACCATCCCCGTGACGAGTGTAAAACTCAACAATGATTCGACGATGCGAGGCGTCCTAAGCACAAAAAAGGTGGGACCGGTTTAACGTCGGCGGGCAGTACCGACGCGCCCGATGGCCAAGCACCTTCAGCCTAATCGCCCCACTGCCTCTGGGTTGCTACGAGAAGGTCTTTGGGCATGATGCCTACTTTACCGCCTGCCTAACACGGTTATCCGTGCCGGTGGTGGGTGTTTCGTACATTGCGATCCTTCGGAGTATGGTTCTGAAACTCCTGCCTAACACAGTTATCCGTGCCGGTGGTGGTATCCGTCCCCTAGTGACCGTGCGGTTCACCCTTACTGATAAGCAAAAAGTTCGACCCGAGGGGGAATCGAACATAGGTCGCCCGCTTCGAAGTCGGGAATGCTAACCATTCGGCTAGGAGCTCTTGCGATATATGGCGCTTTTTCCGGAAGTTCTTACCGAACTACAGTGCTGTAATCTTATTAGTTTTTGTTTGGGGTTTGGAGCATATCTAATGATCCGAGCGAGCTAGAAAGCTCAGTGTGAGCTCATTCGACGCAGCTCGACGAGCTGAGTATGATGATGACCAATGAGCAAAAAAAATTCAGTTTTTAATTAACGTGATTTTTAACTCTTTTTTTAATTATAAAGTTCATAAATTCATTTATTAATTTTCACATCAAATTTTTTTAAATAAATTTAAACTCATTGCATATTCTGTTTGCGCTGACCGAATTAGTCTAAGTAGGAAATTTCATAGCATGTGAGTCAGTGGTTATAGAGGAAGCGTGACTTTTGAATCACCGGGTACTTATGCTAATGTTCGACACTGACACTGATACTTTATCTCATACCAAGCACTTATCAGCGCGTATTTATGTATAAGTATACACAAAAAGAAAGAGAAATGACGATGTGAAATCGACTATGCCTAAATTCGAACACCGGTCAAACCGGTAAGGACACCGGTAAGGACTCCAGGTGCTCCAGCCAGTTCCAAGTGTGCGATCGAGGGAAAGTTGGCGAAATATCCTGCAGGTCATTCGTCGACATGATCACTTATGATGGTGAATCTAGTGAGAACTTTGCATTCTTGCTCCGTGGATGTGTGAATTTGCCTCGGTTATTCGATGGAATTGCAATCGATAATGTTGAAGGCTGTTTCTGAATCGGAGAAAGGAGCGCATGTGCAATCACGTGGGGCATAAGGACAAATCGGTGCGGTGGAAGAAAGTGTGAGAGTAATCGAAAAATAAGAACAAGTTATGAACAGTCTGATATATTTCTCTTTCACTGTTACGGCGGCATAGCTCCCGGAGAATGCAACTAATTGCGTGCCTTTTTTGAGTGTTCTCCTTATATACTCTGGCGGCGGAATAGCTCCCTGAAAATTTTTTGAAAATCTTAAAAAATTTTGAAAATTTGAAATTTCTTTAAAAAATTTGATTTTATTTAACTTTTTAACATCAGAGTCAGAGTCAAAAATCTGTCAGTGTCAGTGTTTCCTGGGAAGGTCAGTCAAGGTCAGGTCAGACGAAAATTTAGGAAGTAAGGTCAGTCGAGGTCAGGTAAGAGTGGAAAAAACTGCTGTCATTTGCAACACTAGTGCGGAGCACATCGCCGGTGCTATAGTCCGATTTCGTGCTCGGCGACATTGCATTTGATAAGAGGAACGCGCCATTGGCTGAAGCAGATCGGACTGACTTTCGGTGACCTCTGGGCGACCTCTCAGCCTCTGGTTTCCAATGCGCGCACACAATGACATAGGGAGAGAGCGAAACTAGGTCAGTCAGAGACCAGACTTGACCCAGAAAAGACCTTTCTGACTGACGCAGTTTCTCTCTCTCCCTCTGTCATTGTGTGCGCGCATTGGAAACCTGGCTGAGGGGTCGCCCAGAGGTCACCGAAAGTCAGTCCCATCTCCTGTGCCAGCCAATGGCAAGAGTTTCCTATCAAATGCGATTTCGGCCAGCGCGGAATCGGATTATAAATCGTTCAATCTCGACAATATTCAGGCAACATTCCGGAACTCGCCGAATCCAAATATTTCGTGATCGGCTAAACGAGTGGAAATGCGAGATGAAAACGGCGCCTACGATTCGGGACGAATCGAGAAGATTTTCAAGAGATCCGTGGCCGCCGACGGGGAAACGATGAACGTCGACAAAAACGAGGATAGCGACGGATTGGTTTACGTTTGTTCGATGAATGGGTAAGTTTTTGCTTTTTCTAATTTGGGTTGTTACTCTATGACGATTTGAGTCTTTTTTCTTGGTCGATTCAGAATACGCTTCGAACGAATCCCGAATTTCCCCGGATAGTTTGAGCTCGAGCTTTTTGGAATGGATTGGCCGTATATACCTAGGCATTGGCAGAAATCCACTCCAAATATCTCGACCTCGAGATAAAACCGATGATATTTGCCGATTCCCTCGAAGGCTAATTCGTACGCAACATCGACAACATTGAAACATCCCCTGTGTTGATTATTGGCACTTGACAGTTTGTCTATATCTACAATTGACAAACTTCCTGGAATACCAACCCATAGTTATTTGTCGGTGCGTAGCAGGACCCTTCCTTCGTGTTACTTTTCTACTTCGTTATTAATTCAAATTTTTTTTTGCTTTTCAGGCACAACATTGGATTGCGACGTATGCTGCGATAACCCAAAGAAGAAGCTATCGTGTCAATATTGTACCTGCGTCGAATGCCACATCGGCGATAATGAGCAATTATTGTTGATCTGCGACGGATGCCAAACGGTCTACCATATGTTTTGTTTGGAAACGCCAATCCTCGCCGTGCCATCGGACGATTGGTGATTGTCCATCGTGCAAGAATGACCACGACGAAATTGTCAATATCGGCCAAGGCGAGAAGCTGGCAACGAAGAAACTTCGAAATATGGCATCGGCTACAGCTGAACGTCGATAGGGGCGGTAAACAGTCGTGCGATGGACGGAAATCAGTATGCACGATCATCCCGGTGAATCACAAGGGTCCGATTCTTTGACACCGAGGTCGGTATGCTGGCGTTCGCATACGCCTCCGAAGCCGGCGTACATCGTCCGCTCGTCCCTGGCATTCATGGACAGCAAGACAAAGGCGCCTTCTGGATCGTGGTTTCTGGGGGATACCCCGTTGATAAGGTAAGTATATTCTGTTTTTGTTCTTTCTTGGTTTTTGAATGTTTTCTTATGATCGAATTCAGTAGTATTAAAACATTCCGCTTGCGATTTTTAGGACGACGGCGATACGATAATCGACACGGGAAATGGCGGGCGCGATTTGACGGGGAAACAAGCGTGTGAACGTTCAGTCCACGGATCAACGTTGACTCGTAGCAACGCGGTATTGGCCCTGAATTGCTATTCGGAATCGAACAAAAAGGAACGAGCTCCGGCGATCATTGGACGAAGGCCAAACCGATCCGTGTCATTCGTTCGCGCAAAATGAAGAAATTCGAACCGTCGGACGGCTATCGTTACGATGGAATTTATAAGGCGAGCGTTCTGTTCGACCTCGTTTTTTCCACAAAAGGTTATCAATCTGATTTGTATCTTTTTTTCTCTGTTTAGGTAAAATGATACTGGCCCAGAAGTGGTAGCGAGGGTTTTTGTGTTTGGCGATAGGAATTGGTTCGCGACGATGCAACGCAGGCCCTGTAAACGGAGGAGGGAAAAATTCTCATCAAGCAACGCGGATTAGACAAAGCGATCGAATCCAACGATGACACAGAATGTAAGTACCGAATGGTTATTGTGTATAATTTTGGAGTGTTGTTTAGTTTTTGCAAGGAAGGAGAACTGATTTTAAAGTTACCCGGTGTCTCGGATGAGTGGTATGGTCAAATTTCTAAATTCCTTGTATTCATATTGCGAGTTGAGCCGGTCCATGATCACGAATGTTCATTTCCAATAGTCCACCTTCCAAATATTGAAAAGCCTGAGGAGTGGGCAAAAGCCCGCTGATATGATAGGAACTCAAGGAAGAAATATTGGTTCCATTAAAGGCGTATGGAAAAAAATGTTGCGATACAAGAAAAATGTTAGCATAGTCCTCGCTATAGATACTCGCATTTTGAGCCAGTTCCAATCGCGCGATCGAGGAAAAGTTGGAGAAGAATTCAGCGGGCAATTCGCAGACATGATCGCTTATGACGGTGAATCTGTCGAGAAGTTTGAATTTTTGCCCAAGTGTGTGATTTTGTCTTTGTAATTCGATGGACCTGCAATCGATGACGTTGCAGGTTGTCTCTGGATCGAAGAAAGGATCGCACGTGCAATCACTCGGGGCGTAAGCAAAATCGGTGCGGTGGAAGAAAGTGTGAGAGTAATCAAAAATATGGAACAAGTCTTGGCTGCTAGCTTTTATTTTTCAAGAAAATTTCGCTCGCGTGTGTGTTATGGGTCAGGATTTTTACTGATATTGGTATAAGTATCACAGTAAACGTGGATATTATGGAGCTGGCCAAGAGTTTACAATGCTTATAACCGCTTATAGCCATAACCGCCTTATTTAAAAATAATAATAATTTGATTTGCTGCTTTTTGTCACAAAAAAAAACCAAACCTGAGCACTCCTTCTTCGAAATATACACGAGGGAGGTTATAAGAGAGTGAAAAAAGAGAGCGAAAGTATTTGGCGAAGGGTGAACTGCGAAAATGGATTCGGAAAGGAGGTACGTAGAAGTTTTGGAAAAGGGGTACTCGAAAAAAGAAGTCGAGAGGTCGAGGATAGAAGAAGGAGGAGAACAAAATAGGCCGAAGAGAACTGGACCAGTATAGGCTGAGTTTTATGGGATAAGTAGAGTGGGACATGGCCATTTACTGAATTCGTCAACATAGCGTCAGTGGTGGTAGAGTTTTCTCGATTGGTTTTGCGGTGCATGGTGTCTGTTTTCGTTCTGTGTGTGTGTGTGTTGGTTTTACATTAGTCAGGAGATTCAGAGGGTAACCTTGATGAATGAAAATAGCTATAGTTAGTTTACTGTTAGTTAGTTGGAGAGTTTACCACCTGGACCCAGTTCCTAGACCCTGGTTGGAATTTAAGGTGATCATGCCTGTTTCTGACGGTGCCATCTACTCCTAGTTGTAACTTGGCTTCAAATGTGAGGTCAGCTCTGGAAGACAGCTCAATCGGAAAGTGGTACAATCGGCTGGCCCCAGCAGAGTCATGTATGCTACCATCTCGGACCTTCCTTGGAATGAAGATTCAGTCAGTTGATACGCACATAGTGGACTGTTGACCGACAAGAAATCTTCCTGTGCTATTACCATTCACCACGCGAAATGGACGCCGAACTTGAGCAGTAATGGAATCAAATGAGAGAATTGGCAGTTGCATGCTGAAGTACTGTCTGTGGAATCGTTGTATCATACATCCATCGTATGCAGAATAGTGTCAGAAATGAATGCGATCATGCGACAGATTTTTGGACAAAGCATTAATACTACGTATTGTGTAAGACGCCGAATGATTGTATTCACGAAACGAATCGTATGTGGAACTTCCGAAGTGCGCTAGTAGCAGACAATATTCTATCTCATCTGCTAGCTAACGTGATGTTACGTGGACTTATCCTAAACATGCGGATTAAGGCACCCTCAATCTGCAGAGGAAAAATGCCATTTTATAATACAAGCTAGTCGTTTCCTGTCATATTATGTTGGGAAGAACTACCGCTAATATTAATGGCCGCTCGACTCTAGACTGTTTCTTTCAACACTCTCTGCCCAATTCAGCACGTGTGAATTGTGATCACATTCTCGCAATTGCGAGTATTCACAAAACGAGTATTGATTGATATCGAGTATTAATATTCACAAAAGCTGACGAGAGCAACTGGCTACTGAGCGCTCTCTTTCTGAAACTGCACTCGCCGTGCGTGCATCGCCCCCTGCCTGCTCATCGGCGAGATCTTGTTCAGTTTCCTCCGCATCACTGCAGCCACGATCGTCCAAACGGGAAGCTGGATCAAGGTGATTGCCGAAATGCCCAGAATATATCCGAATCCGATACCCAACGATGCGGCCAGCGTTAAATAGTCCATTTTGTACACTTCGGTCTCGATTCGATATTCCGGATCGATGATAACATTGACTTTATTGCGGAAGTATCTGGATATATTTCCTTCCGGTCCCTCAGCGATCATCGAGGAAGAACGACAATCGTACGTCCACGATTCGCACAATGGTGAACATTCGGAGGCCGATGCGGCCTTGAGATGGCGCATCTGAAATGGCTCCAGACTACTTTGATCTGCCGCACAATCTGGGACAGATTCTGACCTAGAAAGTTAGATCAAGAAGACAAGACCTCGGCTCGACCTTACCGTAGCTTGTTTCATCTCGTCCTCTGCCCCGGATGATGATGCCGCTGTACCAGCATTGTCGCTAGGTGATACGTCGTGAAACGATCTGTACAGACACGCGTACATGTGAGTCGGTGTACAGATGATGGAATCATTTTGCGGGCGTATCGTGTCGAAGTACAGAACACAACCGCATTGCGCATAGATAATCTCGAGTAGCTTGCCGAATTCGCATGTGCCGACTGCATATTGTTCGGGAACTAAGAATTCTTTGAAATAACTGTTAAGATGGAAAACGTCAGTTATATTTCAAAAGTCGCAGGCCGAAAAGGAACTGCTCATCTTACTTTATTATTAAGGGGTGTGAATTAATATGCAGACGCGGGTCGAGTCGATATGTTTTGACGCAACCGGTCTTCTCGATTTTCTTTATTGACTTCACCGTAATCGTTGAGACAGTTGCAGGCGCCAATTGCTGACTAATCTCAAACAAACCGGGCATTCGATTGCCGAAGTAAACAGATATACCACTTGCTTCGGATGCATTAGGCATGATATCTGTTGCGTAAATGGCGGAATGGAATTCGCGAAAATACAAACTGTCGATGATTGTCTCGAAGGAGAGCGTGATCGAAGACCTAGATTGCTGCAGGTTTCTCCCCAATGCCGTTTGACCAATCTACAAACATCAGTCATGTGTGACGCGACTGAAACAAGCAAAACGAGTTTCTGACTCAATTCAGGACCCTATGGGGACTCACATCGAAGCGGAAGCATCTGTCTGTCCCTCGGCTGTTACCCATCGAACCAGCACCGCAGCAATCGAACGCGACCCCGTTCAGGGTGCAGTTTTTCACAACAGACTCGCAGCTGAACATTCCCTCTTCGTAATATGTCTTGTATCCTAGCCAGTCTGCGCCTGCGATTTGAATTGCTTTGTATAGCAACTCCACCAGAATGTGTGCACCATCGCCGAATATCCCAAAATCATCGCCGACTGGCGATACGATAGAGAAATGTTTACCATGCAAAATAAATTTGTCCACAATATCGTCCAGATTGTAGTCCCAGTTCTTTGCGCTTGGATTCCATACAGAAGAGACCATATCGAAAGTCATATTCATCGAGTTCCATTGCATATAATACGGTGCCTCGGGTTTGTGAAGCTGCGCATACCTTTTTGCATGTTGACGCATTCGGGTATCGACGAGCAACTTTGGTCTGGCCTTGTCCAACTGCTCACTTATATAGGAAATATTAATTGCTTCAACACAAACCCAGACATTGGGTAGGCGAACAGCAGGTTCGGTTTTCTGCTGAATATCCAAGACAATAGCGAATGCTAGGTATGTTCGGATGGTAGTCACCAAATAAAACAATGTTCCCACGATAGCGATGGTGAATGTAAGATGCCAAGTGACTTTGTCGTGCCATTCATTGGCGTAGAGATAATTGTGCAGACCGGCCACGGTAATTCGATCGAGATATTTCTTAACCGTCAGACGATGACGATTGCGATTCGACAGTGGTAAACTGGCAACAGTGCCACTTTGGCTGTCTTTCGATGTTGATGACGGACGATTATCGGCAGCAGGTGTTTTCAGTTGCACAACCGTCATTCGTGTAACGTTTTGCTTCAGCGCAGTCGATCGATTGGCAGCCGACCACTTTCCTTCCATTTTGGGAGCTGCGGAAATTCGGCAAGCTTCCTTATATATCGTCGTCGGTTTGAGATTTGATTGAAGAGGAAGCTGTGTAGAAAGCTGGGTGGGTCTTCGACTAGATATCGTACAGACACTACACCAGGCTCGAACCTAGAAGGATGGCTCCGTGTCGATTAGTTTAACTGGGTAGTGGGTGGGTCAACTGGATCTCTCTGTGGAATCGTTGATTGAACAGGTTATGCGTCGAATATCGACATTTGTCATCAGGGAGCGCGAGGTGTGCTTAACAGGGTGTCGTCCAATCGACATTGTTGCCATGAGTGCAGCTTTAGCCTCGTCCTGATACTGACTAATGCTTAGGCGCAGACTCATTCGGTACGGATTGAGTTTCGCTTCTGTGTGGTCCATTGGTCTGCAGGTGGCGGCTCTTCCTCCATTTTTAGGAGATTACCAATGGGATTCTTCTTACGAATAGGTTTCGAGATTCTGTCGAATACGAACCTGGTCCGTATTCGATAGAATGTGAACGAATCTGGTCCGAGCGAGCCTTGGACACTTAGGAAGGTGGGCGAACCTGGCTCTAGTTAGCTAGTATATGTGTACTATGGATGGTACAGTAAGTCGAATGAACCCTACTGGTACTAATTACCTAAGTAACAGCTCTATATCCGGATATATTTAGGAGCCATGTTCGAATGACGCAAATGCCCACTTTCTGCTCTCTGCGGAGTCGAAGGCTCGTACCCCGGGCGTATATTATCGATGATCTCCATCAGGAATAATACGAGAGGAGGACACCAGCGGGCGATTCGACCAAACAGGATCTATCGATTCTTGACGAATTGAAGGAAGGTGCTGGGATTGTAAGGTGGATCGGGCGCTTTTTCCTCAGGTTATCAATTCCCATCATAAATTGTTATCAAATTATATAAAATGGTTTTTGTCCACCATGATGGAATGATCAACTGGTATTATGAACCAAACTAAATCTTCTTTAATTTTTAAACAAAAGAGCCACACTCGTTGCAACTTCCGAATCAAACCCTAGCAGTACCCTGGCGCCAGAAACGAGGACAAAAGCGACGACAACAAAACCGATGACAATTTACTTGTTCGTTTTCCGAGAATAAATCACAAACAGTAGTCTAGTAGATTTGTAGCTCACAAATTCTGCTGAAAAAGCCTTGATAAGATCGTGGTTCGAGTTATAATGGACAATAACCATTTTGGATGGCTCGGTTGGTCGGTCTGATAGCTGATGGATGCTAGCACCTTGAAAACAGAGGATGTTTGAAATGTGATTTGGTGGGCGACTGTATATCGCTTGACAAATATCAGTGCCACAGATTATCGATAATATCGGTGATCCATGATCAAGTTGATAAAAAATCTATGAAAATTTCTTACGTGAGAATATTGTTTATCTTGCTTGGCTCTGAAAGTCATACCCCAAAGAGTCCTGGAGGTCAATCAAAATTTTTTAATTCACCCGGGGTCATAAACGAATATACGATTTACATAGAAGCGCCATACATATGCCTAAGATACTGACAGATCAAACTGCGCTCTCTTTATGCAACTGCTACTGTCGACCGTGTATCGCCGGCTGCCTTCTCAGCTAACCTTGCTATCGGATTAGGAAGTGGCGGAAAGGGAGCTTGTAAATGTAAACATCAATATCCTTCAGTAAACATGATCATTGCATTCCATTGCCTCTGACTTGTAACTGCAAACTTACCAAAAAAAGTTGAATTCGCGCCATTTTGGCAAAGGACCAACTGAACTTGGGCATTCAATTATAGAAACTCTGAGACAGTGCCGATTTTTGACTTGGCGGACAGAATTTCGAGAATCTTTGAGGGATCGTTTCTATGTTGTTTTTCTTCCTTTTCGCCAAATCTCCGCGTACAGTTAGATAGTCTACTGAAGTCACCCACAAATGACCAAACAAAAAAAACTAATTTGTGATGGCGGAAGTTTTCCTTCCGGAATGTCGAATGGAGACTGAAGTGTTCAAAAGTGTCTTTTTTGAATATATATCGTAAGGGCAACTTGTAACCTCGCAAGTGCATTCATGATAGGAATGTCATCATGACGCGCTCGTTGGACGCACTCTATGCATTATTTTAAGCTCCCTTCAGCCTGACTTGTGTATGTTCCCCTTGGTAAGTGCAAGCAAAGATCAAAAGTAAGCTTATCAGCTTATCAGAGCGCGAGAAACGCGCAAAGAGATATGCCATTCGATTTATCTCCCATTTAGATAATTAGCAGAACATTTCGAATCGCGTTAAGTTGAATTTAAACATCAAGAAGTTCCATCTGCACACTCGGAGCTGCACAGATAAACCATTTCCCCCCTGGGATGAATGTTCATTTCAGTTGATTTTAGAAAAGCTGTGGGGCAGTTGTGAGTATCGGAGGATTCCCAGTATTTCTGAATTTCTCTGTCTTCGCCATCATCTCAAGTTGAGCCATCATGAGCAGCGCCAATAATTCTTCTTCGTCGGCATGTTGGACGTATTCCTTAGCATTCACATCGATGGCACAATTCGTCGCTTACAAAATTCTCATCCCCACATACCTGGTGACCGATCTGATCGGTCGCAGTTTATTTCTGCTCGCTGTCTATAAACGTGCGAAAACGGAGCACACATATTTTTATCAAGTGGTGCGAGCCGTTGCCGAGTTTGTCCAAGTCCCATTTCGTACACTGATCTGCTTGTACAACGCAATTTGGGGAACGGCGACGTTCAGCTTGCCATTGGTCATCTCTCGATCGTATGCGGCCATGTGGCTGTTCTCTAAGATCATTTTCGTCATGAGCTGTTTCAGCACGTTGACAATCAGTTTGGCCGTATGCATGGCCGCCGATCGAGTGTTTGCGTTGGTGAACGCTCGCAAGCACTGGCAAATCAATCATCGAAAACATCGCACGGTAGCCGTGTCCGTTTGCTTGTTGGAAAGCTTAGCTTTTGCCATTGTGGATTTTTTTCGATTCGATATCCTGGAAGTGCCAGGAGGCGCTGGTGGATACACGTTTGCTTTCAGTCCGATCATGTCCTCGAGTCTCATCGTGTACGGACTCGGTTTGTGTCGCACGTTTGCACAAACTTTACTCACCATCTCGTTGTTCGTCCTTAGCGGTATCCTCTTGTACTACTATCGTGTTAAGTTCGTTTCGAGCAATGCTATCAAGCTAGCAACATCTTCGATCGAATCGCAAAAACGAAGGCAAAGCGAGAAAACGTTGCTGGCTCTCACGTTGCTCGAGTGTTCATTCGTGTTAGTCGAAAAATCGATGTTGACATTGGCCGCCATATTCGTTTATGCGTTTCCCTACTTTTACGTTTGTATCAAACCTGTGTGGTTGGTGATCAACGATAGTGTGTTGATGCTGAACGATTTGGCCAATTTTTACACCACGCTCGCGATTAGTACGGAATTTCGAGCGATGGTGAAGAAGGTGTTTCCCGATTGGTTTTGGAAAGAGTGCATTAACGAGGTGGAACCATTGTAAATTGGTTTATCGTGTATGGATTTTCTTATTATGCTGGTTGGTTGGGGTTGGTTGATGTAGTTTCTCAAAGAGTATTACCTAAGTTTCTCAAAGAGCATTTAAGTATCAGTCGTATGAATCCGCCACTCTAATCATTGTTTGTTTGTTCATACAGTCGATCAATCAGTCGAAGTCGATCAATGTTTGTCACTGATTAGCGCCACAAATTATTGATAACGTCGATCGGCAGTGATCAGTTTTAAACCTGGCAAAATTTGTATGCTCTCATAGCTAGCATTTTTGATTTTACCATGACACTGAGAATAATTTACATTTTTTTTTATTTTATTCGCCTTTCCTCTTATTCACAAAAAATGTCAGTCACCGTCGACGTTAAATGGGCTCAGACACTTTTTTGATAAGAATCAAGAGGACGATCAGAATGCAAAGGTCAGATGTGTTTTCAAGGTGGTGACTGTTGCAGAACTCAACTGTTGCGTTCTACTGTGTTCAGAGAAGTCGTCCTCGTGTGCGATCTTTTCCATTTTTCTGTTCCTCTTCTGTCGAATATTATGCATTTTAAAAAATCCAAGGCGGCTCTATCAGACGGTGATATACTGGCGAAGAGGATCCACTGACGATCCACTGGCGATCCACTGGCGATCCCTTTCTCGCATATTGCATCTGGATCCACCGCACGCCGTCGTTTGGGGCTCAAAACTTCGGAATGTCCTCGCCTTCTGATAGCGATCGTCAAGACAGCACAAGCTCGTTCCGAGATACTGCGCTTTCGCAGCACTTTAAAAGAATCGCCGCGATTCGAGTCGGTATTTCTGCCTCCAGATCTCGACCCGGATGTGCATAAAGTGCAGTATATCTTGCGAAAGGAAATTAAAGAACGATGGCAAGCCGGAGAAGGAAATTTGATTTTCTACAACTGTTAAATAATGAAGCGTAGACACTCTGGAAACCTGGTTACAATAATAAAAGGCCACGGTGGATCCAGTGCGGATCTGCCAAATTTTACAAACGATAAGCCCAGGCAGCATTCCTCTGAACTGCAATCCCTGGTTTCGTGCTACCAGCAGACATAATTTCGCGCATCTAGCAGATGACGCTTACTCCTATTCCTTACAGCCTGCGAAATTCAAACTGCTGGCTTGAAGCATATAATAGCGTCCTTGTCGTAGTGAACTCGCCGAGCTTCGTCTGTTGTGCTGCAGCAAGAGCCACTATGTAACGTATCACGGCAATGTACTTACTGTATTACTGTATCAGGTACTTACTGTACTTCACTGCATCGAGTCGCACTGCACTGTACAGACAGTACTGTACTGGGCTGCGCTGCGCTGCCTTACAGTGCACTGTAACTACTGCACTTTAATGCACTAATATTTTTGTACTGCATAACACTGTATCCACTGTATTGCACTGTATCCAAGCTGCACTGTGCTCATCGGGTTATCTGTCGCCGACGATTGTTGTAGGCTTGAGGCCGAAAAAGTAAACCGAGTTGATGGTCCCTTTCATGCTACGCCTGTGCATCAAAGATTTGCGATCAATTTCACAAACCCATTGGAAGCATTTCCCGCACAAATCCATCAAGAATATTACACATCTAGGATACTCAGAAATCGGTGGAGATTTGAAGAACTTCAATTTGATCAAAAATAATATCGATAACAATCGTGATATCATTT
>JAQGCW010000100.1:0-16503 GCA_034700065.1 Mesodorylaimus bastiani | reverse complement strand
TCGCTCCATCGTCGGGCTTCCCTCGGGTTCCTCGGGTAAATCTCTTTTGGGTATTTGGATCTTCTCCTTGGGTTTTCAAACATCTTTTGGGCAACTTGGGTTGGTCTCTCAAACCCCTAGACACTCGGTAACCAACCTTGTTGCAGAAGGACACCAAAATCACTGGAAACTTGCTTACCCTCGGATGCAAAAATTCGCCGAACATATCCATCGAGCACGTCTTCGTCGAAAAGGATGCCATATATCGACTGATTTCTGGTAACATCATGGTCATAGGCAATTGACCAACGCGAGATTCCATCATCTCGCACCATTTGACCAATCCCGTTCCACGTTTCCCAACGACAGTCGACAAGCGGCGGATCGACGCGGCCAAGCTGGTATCGAATTCCGTGGCGAACGCAGTCCCCAATTCCGAAGCGAATCCGTCGGTTTCACTAAAGAAAAATGTAAGCGATATTAAATCAGAGGATTCGAATTCAACAACAACAAAAATGCAATCTGAGACTTACCTCGTGAACATATTTCGTACGCGAGAGATCCGTTCGACGATCGTCGATGATAAACCAGTTCCTTGAACATCGTTGCGATTTTCGAAGGCATAACGATAACATTCTTGAACCAATCCACGCAATTCGTATAAAGCTTTCTCCGACCAATGATATGGAAATTTGTTGATCATCTGGAAATAAGAAACCAAAGTAATGTTGGAGTGAACCAAACGCAAAGGAAGTTAATAGTGGCCTTACCTCCGACATGATGGTGTTGATGGACGAAGTGACGCACGGATGAGCGTCCTGGACAGCCACGACGACTTTTCGAAGGTCCGATTGAAACACACTATCGCCGGCTAAAAACGAAACAAATTCGAGATTTCAGTCAAGTCGAAAATAAGTTTCTTCTCACCTTTCACTCGATCAACGCCGCCATTTTCGTTGGTACCCAAATGCGGATACGTTGCCAATAGAATTGCCTCTGGGAACGCCTTTCCGACGCTGATCAAAATATCGCCCACAATCGTATTGCCAGTCTCTCTCAACAGATCGATCAACTGTGGAACCCTGAAAACGAAGAGACTGCTTACAACCAACGAGGTCAGAGAACGAGCGAATGAAATCGACTTACCAGAACAACCAACTCAACGGCGGTATAAGGAGGGCGTATTTCGCGACCGAATCCGTCATCAGAATATTTCCGTTCGTGTCGAATTTGGCCAACCAAAATACTCGTACCAAGTACTTTTTCGATTTGATTTCCGGCACGAGCCGAGCGGCCTGAAGAGCACCCACGATGGCGTGAGTGGCGATCGTCGGATCCCTGAAATCGGGCACCGTTTTTTAAATTGAAAACAGAACCAAAACGCACCACTCTTACCTGTCTCGACAATACTGTTGTTCCAAATGTTCGGCCCAAGCCGCCCAAGCGCGGAACGAGCCGTCGTTCAATTGTAAGCTCGTCGAGAAAGTCTTCGTCGCTTCATCCCATTGGTTCATTTGCGATAAGATCGACGCTTTCATGGCGTACAAATCGGCGCTCGTTTCTTTGTTGAAATATTGAATGTTGCTGTTTTCGATGATGTCCAAAGCCTGGAAAGAAAGAAGAAAAAACAATCACAACCTGAGAACTGATGCAGAAAACGTATGTTCTTACCTCTTTGACTGATCCCTGATACGCGTCCGATGGTTTCATTGTTGGCGATGCGGCTTTCAGGCAGCATTTGATTTGTTCGCGGATTTTTTGAAACGCATCGACCAGGGGCAACATCGGAATCGTATGTAGACTGAAAAAAACAGTCACTTTTGCTCTCCAAAACTTTAAAAAACCTCACATTCTTACCGATTCAAAGTATCCACGGCCAAATGCAACATTCCGCGTTTTCGGGCCACTTTGGCGAATTGAATCAAATTGGTCGCCTTTGCGTGCACGCCGATAATGGCGCTATTGGTCTGGACGCGCTAAAAATAAGATTATCAAATTGACAATAAATAATTCGTGCATATTATAAAACAACAGAAAACAAATAACTCACCGGATCGTTCTCCATCGCCTGCAAGGCCGTGTTGAACTGATGCAGACGCCAAGCGATCATGTGATTCCAACAAGTCAGAGAATCGGAGACGGCCGCCGGGCGATTCCTAAATAAACCAAAGTAGAAAGTTGCAAAACTAGGAAAAAATCTATAAACACAATACTAGTTGACGACACTCACCTCCACGTTTTGATTACCGATTTCATTTCGTGAATACTCGGCGTCGCGCGATTCGGCGGCATCGTCGCTGCCATTTGACTGGCTTCTTGTAATTCCACGACTTGTTGAGCAGCTTGCAATAAGGGCGTATGGCTTTGGGCGACGATTCGCGGCAGACGACGCCATTCTTTGATCAATAACTGATTCGCTTGCTCGATCAATCGTTCCAAGGGTGGACTCGATTGTTGCTGTTGATGCTCATCGCCACTAGCCACCATCATGTACCCACGGTACATGGATACTTTCCACGCCATTTCTTTCGGACACCCGCCTTCGACCTGACAAAACAAGAATGGACGAGCATTTTTTGAACGAGAAATAGATATTACGTACCTGAGTGAGAGCTTCCCGCATCAAATTCCAATTCGGTAATCGCCAAGCGCATTCCAATAACATAAAAGGATCTTGTCCGGCCTTTGATGCGGCATAATCTTTGACCGATTCCCATTGATTCAATTCTTGTAGACATCTGAAAAGAAAGATATATTTCAATGGCAAATAAAGGCAAATCAAATTTCATCGACTTACTTCGACCAATGTTGTTCCCAAAGATGCGCTTCGTGAAAAGTGTTCAAATTCATGTTCACACCCGAAAGTTCCATTTTCATCGCCTGTAAAGGAAACATCGTTGATTAAAATATGAAATCAAGGTCAAAAACACTCTCTTGCTTACCTTCTCGAAAATGTCCAACGATGTATCGTAAAGGCCCAATTGTTCATTCCGCAATCCATTTTTCGTATCCGGAAATCGTGCTCGTTGAAACCAAATCGATGCCCAGAGATCTTGTTCGTTCAAGCACGAATACAATTCGCAAAAGCTGTCGAAAATCTCCTGAAAACGAAATGTATCCATCCATTTAGTTTTTAATGTACAGTACCTCCAAGCAGACAAAAGAGACTTACCAGTTTCTCGGCAGCTGCCGGATCGTCGGGCGAATCCAAGTTGACGTTTGGAGGTATGGCGTCCAAGCTTTTCTCCAATTGCAAAATCGCACGATGCCATAATCCGTGAGTTCGTCCCAAATACTAAAAGAACAACAGAATTCTGGCATTCCATATTGTCAACAACAAAAGAAAGAAAGATAAACGTACCTGAAGCAACGATGGTTTGATGAAAATAGGCGGATTACACGAACTGAACGCTTCGACGAACGACTTCATCACGCTCGGTTGACAACTTCGCTGAGATAAATGTGATCCGGAAATAAGGAACGGAACGATAAATTTGGACAACTCCTGAAACGGAAATCGACGATCAGTTAAAAAAAAAGAAGCGTCGAACCAAAACTTCCACTTACTTGACGTTGCGTATCGTTCAAAATCGCGAAGGTATTCTTCAACAAAGCGATCCAGATATTTTCCGTTAAATCCGCATTCGAGTGGCAAAGTTCGACGATGCACGGAACGAAATCCGCCACCGAAATATTGCGAGCCGTGTGCCAAAAGTCAACTTGCTTCTGCCACAGGGTGCGTAATTGTCCACTGGCATCGTTGGTGTCCGAAACTCGAGCGTTGTCGAAATCCATAATTTCCTGAAAAACAAAACAAAGATTTGCACTATCGCTCGAAACAAGAGAAGCATAAAATAACTTACGTGAGACGAATCCGCTCCAATGTCAGCGTTCGAATTGACGTACGAATCGGCCGGTTCGACTTTCATGGCTTTCACGCCGCTGGCTAATGTTTCCACTTGTTGCTGAGCGTCGAGCGAAATCCGTGCGAACATGGAAGCGCTCTTCAACGATGCCGGATTCCGTTGTTCCACGACGGATAAAAGGAGCTAAAAATGGTGCTATTAGAAAACCGATCAACATCAGAAACATAAATCCCATCTGGACTTACTTCGACGCATTGTTTGCCCCAATGGTATTGTTGAAGCGATTCCCAATTTTGCGTGCACATAATATAAAATATTCGCTCGAACGGATGTTTACGAATACTTCCATCGAACATCTGAAACAAAAACAGGACATCAGTCAATCGAATACGCGCACAAAAAACATCGACGATAACTTACTTCGAAAAATCTTCCTCGCATTTCCGCATCCGTTTGACACAATCCGAGCAAAAAGGCCGATTCCAATTTCTGTCGTGATTCCGTCCCTTGCATTTGCGGATCTCTGAAATTTTCAAAGGGGTCAGTCAAGTAGCAACAAAATGGGCGAATGGAACGAAAAAGCGACTTACTTGTATACGACATACACCAATTCCAAGAAGCCTTTCATAATTTCGGGGTCATTGGTGAATCGTTTCTCCACGCATTGACTCAATTTGAGAAGCAATTGTTGACGGTCTCGTGTGGTTGGAATGGACGTTGGCTGAAAAAAGGGAAAACAAATGCAATCAGTCAGGAAATATAAGGCTGCATAGAAATAATACTGAGCTCGACTTACCGACAGTTTCATCCAATCGCTGAACGGTTTGATAATCGACGCAATCACTTTCGGATTGATCGATTTGTCCAATAAGAAGCATAAAATAGTTTGAAAGAATAATTTCTTCAATTCCGTATTCATCGAATCCAAACGCGGACAAATCAGATCCAACCCAATCGAAAGCATGTCGCCGGTGGCTGAAGTCAAACATTTTCAATGAGATTGCATGAAAAAGGAATGAGAAATGCGTCAGAAAAGGATGATTTGGCTTACCAGCAATGGTTTCCTTGTTGGTCGATTGAATATGTTCCCGGGCGAGTTTGTTCAGGGCCTTCATGAACGGTCCCGCTTGTCGATCGATATACGATGGGTCGACGGTACAAACGGCTTTCAACAGCGTGACCGGACCGTATATGACGTTCATGCCGAGTGCTTGCGATCTGTAATCGAAGAACATAAATGAAAATTATTTCAACACAACCATAAAAAACTAACTTACTTTTCGTAATTGGTAAACGCATCGTGCAATGCTTTCGTCAATGCCATGCCCAAAGTCTCGATCGAATCGATAGTGCCCAAATTGTCCGTTTGCAATATGGTCAAAAATTTGAGCAGGAAATTTTGGACGTTTTTGATAACCTGAAAGCAGAAAAAAACTTCGCACAATCGTAAAATTAGCACAGCTTGATCCGCTTACCTGAGAATTTTGAGATCCGAAACAGAACATAATTCCACGGTGAATCGATCGAACTGTGCCCAAAACTTGACTCGGCGGCTGAAGAGAGAAGATGACAACTTCTATCGGCGACCAAGCTCCAAACCAAAAATCACTTACCAGAACGGATATCACGTAGGTCAATACGTCCAAACACGTGCAAGCCAACGTGACGCTTTGCGAACTTTGATTTTGGTCCTATAAAAATTACATAATCCATTTTCCAAAGGAGACTGCAAGGGAACGGAGTACTAACGTTTAAAGCACCGACCAAAACTTTCTCCAACCAGTGCAATTTCAATTCGACTTTCATGCCCCATACGTCCGGTTTCAGCGCCACTTTGATCAAATGTAAACAACGTTTGCTCATCGCTTCCATGATCGCCACGCTATTGGCTACAGCAGCAGGATTCTGATTTTGATTAGCCGACGCAGGATCGGGAGCCTGAAAACAAAACGCGATCCATAAAAGAGATTTGTTCCATACAAAAAATAGTTACTTACGTAGCAAGCCAATCGTAATAAAAAGTTCAGCGTTGTCTCGGCGTTCGGTTTGTCCGTTCGTTTCGACACGTCCTCGAGCTCCTGCAAAGGGCTCACTTGTCAGCCTAATAATGAAGCTGATGGGAAAGAAGAAAATCACATTCACTCACCGCTTTCGTCGATGATCCCAGAGCAGAGTCGTCGATATTCTGAAATCAGGAAGCAGTCGTGTTTTAAAATGTGAAAGACTAAACTTCAAAATCTCCTCATGTATTCTCTCACCTCGCTGTGATCTTCGCCATCTTTCTTCAAGCATCGGAGTTCCCATTTGATAATCGTTTCGCATACGTCCACGGCCAATTTCTTATTCTCCAAGGTTCCCTAGAAGCCATTCAAGTTATACTTTTTTTTATCAAGGAAGAGAAAAAAAAGTGAATTTTATTTAAAGGACTTACCGCTTGCGTTACCAATTTTTGAATCGAATTCACCAAATGTTGCAAAAGTTGATGACGTACGTAGAAATACAATTTGTGATGACGGACGATCACTTGTCTGAAAAAAAGATTGCTTCGTCAAACAAACACTACTCGAAGAAATAAGAGAAAAAATTTCAAATTATACTTACAAAATATGGACTAATTGCGATGTCAAATGTCCTTCTTCGACGATCAACTTCTTGGCGTATTGTGCCAATTGTGCATGCCCGTCGTCCCGTTGCGCTATGACCGGCGTCAAAATATTCAGGGCGTGCCGAATCACGTGCCGAGTGTCTTGACCATGAGCTTTCAACATGCTGTGGAATACTTGCGTGCAGATTCGTCGATTAATGGCGAACTTGTCGATGATGTGAGCCAGTAAAATGTGCCCGTAATATCGAGCGGCCGGATCCAAACTGTTGCTTTGTTGCAAGCAAGGCCACGCGTGAAGCATAACTTTGCGAAGTCTAGCGCCTTGACGCCTGAAAATGCATCGAGAAAGACATTTTAAAATAATTGAAACAGAATGAGCAAATCATGAAAGATAAAGGATTTCTTAACTTACTTGCTACTCGTGTCGTGAATATGCGGCGATGCGTACTCGACGAACAAGCACATCGTTTGAAACAATAGCGTCAAAAACGTGTCCGGCCAAATGTTGAAACGTTGAACGTCGACTGAATCAACCACTTGCACCAAGAACGCCGAAATTAAATTATCCTTGTCCTCGGACAAATTATCGTTCTCGTCATTGGGCACTGGACCGACCAACTAAAAAGCAAACGCATTTTTACGAAGTGTAAAGATAGGCAAAAAATTCACAAACGTACCTCATCGATTTCGCCATTTTCGAACGAATATTGAACGCACGGAACGATAATATGTTGGAGAATCTAAAAAAAACAAGTTATTGATCGATCAACGCTAAGATAAATAGATGACTTACTCTCGTTTTCAATTGTAAATCGAAATTCGGATTGCCGAACATGTCCAAAAATGCCCTGAACGCCATGCGCTTCCATTCGACAGAAAACTTCTGAAAAGAACATAAAAAAATTTATCAGAAAGAATAGACGAAATATTTCGAAAAGAAGACTCACAGTGGCAATGTCTTTCTCCAAATATTTTCGAAACCATTCGAAATCGATGAAGAATCTTTCCGTCAAGCAGAGGAGTAAATCGAACAACAAAGTGATCTCGGATATGTTGCTTCTGAAAGACATGATGCAAAATCAAACCAATGTAAGAAGAACAACGTAGAAGATCACTTACTGGAAATAATAAAATAAGCATTTGAAGACGCTGACTGGTGTTTTCAATCGATCCGTGTCGGAAGAATCCTGCGAAATAAAAAAAGCAGCATAATTTAATTAATTAATCGATTCGAAATTTTCTGGATGGACTAGAGGACCATAATTCAAGAGCGCCAGAAACGAATAAAATTACTTACCACGGTGTATCGAGCTCGGAATGATGGCGAATTCCACAAATTTCGTAAATACTCGACCAATTGGGGATTCTTCGGCAACCAGGTTCGATCTCGCTTGGCCAAAATGCTAATCAATCGTAGAATAACGCATTCTAGCTTTTCTTGAGGAACCGCCGGCACATCGCGAACCTGCAAAAAGACGAGGATTTAGAAAGCAGTGGACAGTTTGTCGAGCGAAAGAAACTCTTACATAATTATGCAGCAGACCCATGATGGCCGTCGGAGTATTTTGCAACACATCGCGGCACGGTTTCGCCGAATCTTGCTTCATGATCCACTGAAAAGAAAGTGCTCTGGACTTCTATTCGAAAAAAAGCGATTAAACAATAGAGAACTTACCAGAAACAACTTTGCCATATGATCGTCCCTCAAATGTTCATCCTTCAAAAATTGCTCGACCGAATGACCCGGATATCTGGCCAGGAATTTCGCCAACGAACCCCGCCATGGACTGCCGATCTATAAATAATCAGAAAAACTGTTGAGTCGCTCGGTAGGAAAATGAAATAGGCGCAGTTACTAACCTCGATGTTCAAGCTGACTTCCGCCTTCGCCAACAATGTAACCAATGGTTCGACGAAACGCACCGATGCGGCCGGAACTCGATGAAACACGTCCACGAAAATCGTACAAGTTTCCAATTCGGGTGTCAAGAAATGATGCATCGATTTGGACGATGGCGTGTTCGTGGCGACTTCCAACCATTTTCTCAAATGAGCCTAAAAACAATTAGCAATTAGTCGCGAAAACTCATCAAAAAAGATCAGAAGAGTAAAATGTCGACTTACCATGACTTGTTCGCATAATTTGTCGTTGAATGTCATCGGGAACACTTTCGTCGCATTGAGTAAATTCTTGGCCACTTGTAAACTCGCGCATTTATTGTCGCCCAATGCAAATAACATTGGACGCATGGCCAAATGAAGCAGCTCGGTGTCCGGGCCGCCGAATTGAAACTGCAAAAACATAACAACAACCATGATCGAAAGAAGGAAGGCCGAAATTAGGACTCACCTTTTTCAAAGATTGAAATCCGGCGTCCTGCAATTCGATCACGTCCGAATCCATGGTCTTGAATAACGAATGGAACACACGATCGCGGAATTCCTTGATACTTTTCCATGCGAGAATCGCGGCTGCAAAATGTGATCAGCTCTATAGACCAATTATAAAACCAAAAACAATTTAACTTACTGGCTGCTTGAGTCTTCAATTGAATCATACAAAACTCCGCTTCCTTTTCGTATCCGGGAATTGCTTGAGTGATCGTTTTGTCCCCGTCCAAAATGTTGACCAACTCGCCGAAGACGACGCGTTCCGACTCGCCACATGGATCGAATTTCGATTCAGGTAACTGTTGGTTGACCAAATAAGTGAACGCGGCCTGAAAAAGTAAGAACGCTCTAAGCATTAGAAAACACCAAAAGTAACCGCAGGAATAAATTCAATCCACTTACCAATATGCCAATTCGACAATGAATCGTGACCGAGTCCATTTTTCCCGTCGGTATGCCCAAGAACGCTAATAAATTCGTCTCCATATGCGGTACGATTAATTGAAGCGGCGTCATGGAGCATTTCTCCGCGATCATTTCCAATAGGCGGATAGTCTGCAAAAGGAAATATGATTTCAAAAATAAATTTGTTTTTAACACTCTTCAAATTCAACGTACCTCGTCTCGAGCATAAGCACTCCACGACATCATGCACGGAACCATGCCTTCGAGCAATCGGAAAACAGCCTCGTCTCGATCCGTTAGCGATTCGATTCGACATAGCGTCTTGATGAGTAATTCCAAATCCGATTTGGCGATATCCAAAGCTCCGTTAGCGATCTGAAATCAGAAGTTTTTAATTATGATCATTCGAAAGGCAAAAAATTAAAGAGAAGAGGGCTCACCTGTCCCATCGAATCGACGATCACGTGCATCAACGCTCCGACCAATAATCCGGTGTTTTTCGAAACCCAAGATAATGGGAAATTCTCCATCAAATATTTGATTCCAGAGCAACCGCCCAATTTCGCGTACCAAGCCGGTTTGTAGCATAACTGAACCACGCTTCGAACGATTTCTTGAACCAGCGGCAAGTCCGGAGCCTGAGACAAACGATACGATTAGGAACTAACACAACAACAGACAAATGTTCAAAACTTACCTTCTCTTTCGAGCTCAACAATTGGCTACTCGTATCCAAGACCAATGTGATCGCCAGGATACCCGCTTTGCACAGTTCCTTGTCCTCGTCCGACATCACGTTCGAGATGGCATCGGCCACGATTCCGCTGTCCATATGTGAACAATTCGCGTAACCTTGTTCGCTCAACGCTTCGTTGCCCGTTTGCTCGCAAGCGGCCAAAATGGTCAAAAAACGCACGAACGAATTGACGAACGGCAATGCTTCTTGTCGGGTGTCTTTCGATGTGGCGGCGTCTGAAAAAGAGCACAATAACATCTCATTTTAATTAAAGAAAGAAAGGGAACCTAATGGGGACCACTTACGCAAGATGGCCGTCAATGCTTCGACGCAAGAATTACGCAAAAGTGTATCCTTACAACGGTAAACTGAATGGACCGATATGGGATCGACGGTTTGGAATCTGAAAACAGACCAATTTGTAGCGACCAGAGATAAGCCGAAACAGAATTTGCTTACCTCGATGTCAACCATTTCTCTCCGTGATCCAATAATGCTTGATCTGGTTGATCGATTAACGAAACCAAAAACGCTCGGATCATTTGGAACGAGCGAAGACGCAAACTCATTTCGGCCGTCGATTGTCTCAGCGTATTCGATGCGAGTTGGATTGCCTGCAAAAAATGAAAGATCGTTCAACTAATCGAAATCAAATCAGATTCTCTCTTACCTTAGCGATGGGAATTTCGATGTTCGCTGCTCCTTCGATGTATGTCAAGGTCAATTGTGGTCCGGGTGAGTTTTGAGCCGAATAAATTAACTGCAACGCGAAAGAATTAAGAATTTAAAAAGAAAAGAAACAAACAAAAAGGAATCACTCACCACTTGTCCGTCCGTCAACATTTTCCGATTCAATCCGCCCAATTTTCCGATTGTTCGCCAGGCGGCCGTCGCCGCTTGTTCGCTTCCGCCCGTCGTGCTCAAGATTTTGGCCAATGCGCGCATCATTTGGGGCCGAACTGGTGCCATGTGTTCGTGAAGATATTCCGGTTGCAAGTTGTCGATACAAAGTTCCAACGTTCGGAGACCCTGAAAACGGAAACGAAGACATTTAGTTTTGCGCAATTAGAAACGACAAAGTAAATACAAGCAAAAAAGAACAGTTTTTAAAAAAGAAATCAAAAACTAGAAAACTTAATTAAAAAAAGCGCAACCTACCTGCAGGATTACAGATGAACTTCCGCTCAACGCTGAGACCAACGGTTCCATCAACATGGGCAAATGTGGCACCAACGAGGACAGTCGTACTGGTACTGTCAAGCATAATTCGACCAAAAGCTCTTTGACTTGTTGACGATGATATCCGTTTTGGAGAATATTCAAATCTGAAACGCTCCATGAATCTCGAAGGAATGGCGTATACTTTTCATACATACTTTTTAATAAGCCTGGCAATAGTGGCAGAAATTCTTGATATAATAGATCGTGACTGCCGCCGCCGATACTACGAAATAAGCCGCGTAATAATAGGAAATAATTGTACGGCTCCTTCGCCGTCAAGCTCATCTCCAAACACGAGCTGACCAATTTGTGTATGTGCGGCTGTACAACGACAATTATATTGTTATACATGATTCGTGTGCTTTCGAGTATCGAGTCACTAGCGCCACGCACCTTGAGCATTTGTTCATTTTCCGCCGCGAATAACGAAACCGATCCGAATACCGTTTTATATAGTTTTAGGCACAAATTCGATTGTTCCTCGTGAGCTAATGAAAAGAAAACATTTAGAGTCCTAAAGCCCCTTAATCCTACATCTCCTCGGAGGCTGAAAATCCGACCCTCCTGTGGCAGGCAGGAATACACAGAGTACCCTATCCCTGGAAAGGAAGGGCTCTGTGCATTGTGTCTGTGTGTCAAAGCTCGCCTGACTTTCCTTTTAAAATAAACGTAATGCCTTCAAACGATGAGTGAATGAGAGATACTTACTACCCATAATCGGTAATCGTTTGATCAAATAGTCCATCAATATCGTCGCGAAAACGGGCGACGTGTTGACATTGACCAAGAAAGCGTGAGGGACGGCCTGAAAGACATCACGATACAGAAAATCGATCGTAAAATCCGAACAGAAGAGAAATCGCTTACCTGGAGGGCTAGATTTTCGCTAATACGTTCCACAACGAACTGAAAGAAAGAAAGGAGATATTAGTTCAAGATGAACAAGAAAAGTGAAAACACTTACATCGATATTCGTGGAGAAAATTTCCTTGAACGTTTGCAACGGCAATAACGTGAACTGAAAATAAACCATGTTCACGCTCAGTCTCATTTAAAAGAGAACAAAAATTCAAAAAATTGGCTTACCAAACCAGAGAAATGTTCCAAAACTTCCTTTTCATCTCGGCTTTGCATGACACCAGTGCTGAAAAATGGAAAGTATCAATTTATGATACAAAGATCCTTCAGAAAGACAATACGAACTTACTGATGACGTTTTTGCCACGTGTTCGGAGATCCGGGCGCGGTCGAAATCATGAACACATCCAATGTATGCATCGCGTACCTGAAAATAGAAAATCTTATCAACAGACTGAAAACGTTTCATCACTAAAACTGGCTTACTTCAAAAGTCGAACGAATAGTTTCCCGTCCTTGGCTTGTAACGTTTTCACTTGCGAGAAATTTTGTTGTTCGTTTCCGGTTACTCGCCCAGCGCCCATTGACCATACGATTGTCTTGACGCCGCATACCAACGTTTTGATCAAAGCTCTGGCATCGAGTAAACTGCATACGGTTGATGGATAAATTGAGAAATGAAACTAAAAAAGAGCGAGGTCAGTTTCAAGTAAGTTGCTGAACAGCAATGAAAAGCTCTAATAAATAAATAAACGATTACTCACCTTTTCTTCCTTCTCGTTTGTCGAATGGAACATAGACGCCAGTTGCTTGACATCGGGATCGGTATCTTTCGGCTCCGCTGCGGCTGCTGTCGATGATGATGCCTGATCCGCCGTCGTAAATGAAGCGTCCATCGAAACGTGTTTGACTTCGACGCTCGGCGTTTCGCCTCCGGTCGAATTCAACGTTTTCAATAAAGACGAATCGCTGGTATTCGTTCCGCCGGATGCAGCCGCCGTAATACCCGGAGTTGTTGTTGGAGGCGTTCGTTTTTCACTGGAATAAAGTTGCACCAAGGAAAATAATAGATTGATTGATGACATCAAACTTGTAAAAAAAAAGCGGAAACTGTACCATTTTTCAAACATAAGCGGAAGGTAATCGTTGTTGAACACTTTGAATTTTCGAATGAAGATCTCCAACATGAACATTAACAATTCGCGAGACTAAAAAAACAAATACCATAAATTAAGCTTCGAAATAACCTCGTTACAAAAGACAGCTTACCACGGCGGGATCCGGTTGTTTGCTGATGCAATCGACCATGTTCAATAAGAGCTTACAAGCCATTGTTTGAACTCCGACTCCCACCGTTGGATCGTGAACGGCTCGAGCGAAAAAGTACACGGCCTGGGTCAAAATTTGAACTGGCAATTGTTGACGAATGTGATGAACCAAATCGGCCAATGTACTGTACGCCATCGGTCTGAAACAGAAGAACGCTTAAATTACGAATGAAACAGAAAAGAAACTGCTAAAAGATAGCTCACCTCAACACTTCCGCCGCCGTAAATCCATTTCCGATCAATAAATTTTCGTCGCACAATTGGCTGATGTATGGAGCAAATTCTGGAAAATGAATACTCAATCGTACGTAACTCAAACGATGATATACAATTTTAAAAAGAACTTACTGATTCTTAAATCCGTCGAAACGATATGCCTCACGGCCACCATCACTTCCCGTCTCAAATGAGTGATCTCGTGTGGACAATAGGAAAGCAGATTGACGATTCCTTTCACCATCGTGTTCGCGTGGACGGCGATCGGATCTTGTTGAAAACGTGCGAGGAAAGCGATGTACGATAAACCTTTGACTTGTAAGGTCAGAAAGTCAACCAACGTGTCGCGATTGAAACGCGGATCGTTCCTGAAAAAAAGAAACGCTTTAAAAAAAATGCAAATACCTTACGAGCGATTCACTTACCTTTGTTGTTGCGACGGAATAAGAAGAGTCGTGTTCAATATGAACTGAATCAGATCGAGTATATCTTGTTGAACGTGTTGTTTGTGAATTTGATAAAGTAGAACGATAATCATCGGCAATTCGCCCAGAACTTTCAACGATTGTTTGCTTCGCGGCAATAACGTGTACTGTAAAGAAACCATAAAATGATTTTTAGAAGTCAAGAAACATAAAAATTTGTTCTTTACTTACCACGACACTCCCACCGTCCGACAATTTTTGCTGCGTTTGAATATGAACGACACCGTAAGCCGTTTGCAAAGCGCTCTCCACGTCCAAGTGCTGGATTTCAGCGATTTGCAATGGCGGATGAGGCTCGAAAATGTTATGCACGTGCATCGGTAAATCGCGATACATCGATTTGACGAATGCCATGAATTGTTGCACCTCAAAGCGGAGGTAAAAAATTCGACTCACTCAAAAAGTATAGAAAACATGAAAGAACTGGCTCACCTCCGCAGTAAATGGCGGTCGAAATTGTTTCTCCATTTCGATGATAATACGCAAGCAAACCAGAGCATTCTCCTCGTTTTCGACCTGAAAAATGTGAAGGAACCTTTCAAAACTGAGACTTTAAAATAAATTAGGGCTTTAATGAACTTACTTCGACCAATTTGAACATGACGCGACAAATTGCGGCGGCGAAACCTTTCAAATGCTCGTTGCATGGCATTCGATGGATTAATTCCAAAATCAGTTTTCGAAGTTGCTGTAACAAAAAATTTGAAAATAAAAATATTGTAAAAATGACAGAAAAACTGAACTCACCTGGGTGTTGTTTTCGCCGATAAATTGCGGCGTCGTATCCGATAATAATTTGATGAAAATTTGGATCAAATTGCTCATCAACGCCGGAAAAGTCGGAGTCGGAATCAATGTCTGCAAAAATTCAAGTATTACAACCAGAAAAACATTTTTTTTTAAATCAGGAACCTTACCTCGAACTCGTCGTTAATTTCTTGCAATGCTTTCAATTTCAAATCGTCGCCTAAAAATCAAAGAAAATTATTCGAAACAGTAAAATTAAGAAACAAAATTAACTTACGTAAACTTGTGTCGCTCAAAGTCTTCAATAACGATTCCATTTTGGTCATAATCGGAATATCCGCATCGCCGCCGGATGCCGATGCCGTTCGATTTTGCGGCACGTTTCCCGACGATTGAACATTCGATGGTAATTGAAATCCGCCCGAACTCGGATTTTGATAAGACGACATTGTTTTGATTAATCAAATCATAAAAGCAACGAACTTATGATAAAAATTCTCATGAAACCTTTATTCGAATCGATCAAAATCGAATTCGATCGCAGCTCCATCGGAGCGATTTCAGCAAGCGATTCGAACTGAAAATCCATGCGGGAAATCGGTTTCGCGCTCGATAGCAGACCAAAGATAAGTAGGTACAAAATATACTTATTGCAATATTTGTGAATGCTTATAACAAGTTTTAATTTTGAGAAAGAAAGTACACATCTTCTAAGGCTCCTTGAGTGGTCCCGAGATTTCCAGAACTCCTTTTTTGGTACGTTTCTTCGCCAATCAGAAACAATTCAGAACACCTCACAATTTCTAAAACAATATTTTCTTTACATCCAAAGGCAAACGCATTAGCACAGCCGCCTGTAAAACACTGTAACAAAATATTTGTGAGCACGAGAATAATCTTCATCAGTTCTGATCACTTAGAACTTTTAACATAATTTCTAACCGGGATCAGTGAAGCAATCACACGAAATCTTACTCCTAACACAAACAAGTTTCCACACCGTCATGCTTTCCAACAACAAAAACCATTTGGACACTCCACGAGAGGTCAGAGAAAACCACACAAAAAAATTTTTAACAGTCTGGCAAAGAAAACTGAAATTGATTCAAAAAATGTTTGGCCCTACATGTACCAGAATGCGCACAAAAAAAAGAAAGAACTGAAACAGTAAACAATAAAGTACAGGAAAAGGATTAAATGTATACAGTACATCTCAACAAGAAACACCGAAACACTGTAAAGGCCAACAGCAAAATATGACTAATATAAGTGTGGACAAAATTGAACTCTTAATGAATTCACTGAGGATTCAGTCGAGACCAGAGAATGGTTCACGAATATAAAGAAGGATGCAACCGGAAATCAAACCTGGATACATCGCTCAATTGACGAGTGGTCCACGACTCAAGGAAATGACCAAGGCGAAACTCGAGGCTCCGTGTTTTTTAAATATCTCTGGTAACTGATCAATTTAAAATCGTGGCATAACTCCGCCGTGTCTCGGATTATACGGAAGCCGCATGGCTTGCGCTTCGAGGCTGCTACGGCTCGGACCGCCGTGATGCGGACCGGGCAGGCCGGCGGCCGCTGCGGCTGCGGCGGCTGCGGCGGCGCTCGGCGAGAGACCTCCGGCGTATTGGGCGGCGGCTAGCAAATGGTGATGATG
>JAQGCW010000099.1:0-16523 GCA_034700065.1 Mesodorylaimus bastiani | reverse complement strand
CTCGATAGATCAGCCAGATGTCGCAATCGAAATTCCATCGAATATTCGTCCATCTTGCATAGCGTCATTCTTCGTAAATCGATCCATCGAAATCGCCCGATACTGATCTCATTGATCAGGTATTATGCAAAGGCAAACAATAGATTTCATACAATTTCTATCCTGCGATACCTGCATGTTGTATCTTCACTGTAGCTTTGCTGGATAGGTACCTAACTAGGGACTGGCCAAATTTTGCGTAATAAGCCTTTTCTAATTGGAAACTTATCATACCATAGCTAATGAAGCACCTTCCGGAACTAGCATTGTTTCTTTGTACTTTACATTGCAGTATTACGCTCATCGATCATGTGCATGCCTCCTCGTTGCACAGGGTTCAGCAGACATACAGAAACGAGCGCTGCGGAGAGCGCTCGACGCAGCGCTCATGTGTGCCGAATGTACTCGTAATGTACTCGAAATGTACTTTCCTTCGATTTTCGTATTCCACGACAAACTTTTGCTTCGAAATCGCTTCCGTTTAATTCTCGACCACGCTGTTCGATTTCTCTACTTTTGACCAATATGACTTTGATGCTCACCGGAATCTCCCAATGAACTGATCGTCTTCTCATCGCTAGTGCACCCGGACAGCTGAACCTCCAATGAGTAAATTTGATCCCATTCCTCGTCCGGTTCCCAGAACCTATAGCCCCTGGGGATTAGCCGCTTTTCGCCTCCGGCCTACGTGGCATTAGTCAATCGTAATCCTTTCGAACTTGTTATTTCCCATTTGACGATGTCTTACTCCGGGCGGGCGGCTCGTCCTTTGACCAGACCTCCCCACTCTCGCCGCAATGGCTCGTGGGGAATCGACTCGTTTCTGCAAAGGCATGATCAAATTGAACATCGCCTTGCTATTCGTCGGAGTGGTGGACACAATCGTAGCCGTGTGCTTTCTGGTCTCGATCGCTTCGGCTTTCAGCAAATCGTCGACGAACGAAGAGAAACTAACCGGTTCCGAGTTGGCCATGAAATGTTTCGTGCCGATCGTCTCCTTCGCCGCCGTCTTCCTTCTCTCGCTCGGAGTCATGATTCGTCTCGCTAGGTTGTTGATCTTCCATTTGGCCAAAAGCGTCATTCTGATCGCTGGCTTGGGATTGAAATCCGTGTTGGACATTTACGAAATAGTATCGACCGGCGAGTTCGAATTGTTCGGTGGTGCGAGCACATTGACGATGGCCGCGTATTCGGTGATGGAAATCTGGTTCTTCTTCGTCGTTCGTCAGGCTTATATCGCGATGGTCGAGTCGGATCGCCGTCGTGGAGGTGGCGGACGAGGAGGAGGATCGAACCGCTCGAGCGTGTTCACCGACGATACTCCTCGATCGATGGTCGAATTTGATGAGCGATCGAAATTGGACGATCGATCAAGGATTTATGAGAACTTGAGCAGCCTCTCGGGCCGAGTACATTCGTCGCTTCCCAATTGCTATTACGAGATTCCCAAAAGTCAGCGTCCGAGAATCGAGTCGGCTGTCGAAGTCCAGCAACATGAGGGCGAAGTGGAAACCTGATCACGGATGGAGCAGAAGCCTGGTTGGGAGTTGTGATACGAGTCCTTTTTACTTCCATTAGTATTTCATACAAGTATAATATAGGCATAGAACTATAAAAACAATGATCTCCTCCGATAGAACTTTGCATACTCTCATTTCGACAACCCCGTCTTCCGTAGAGAATCTCTCTTGTGCACACAGACCCACATCAGAATCTAAACTCTTCGACCACTCTGGGCGGCGGCGGTCGCCCGTTCTTGCTACTGTCGCCACTCCCGGCCAATCGTACGGGCGCGCCGGATTTGTCCGTTGTGGCCATGGTCATCAACGGTTCCAACGACGGTCGTACGAGGACGCCGGCACCGCCGCGAACACTGGCGGCCACACCGCTGGCCGCCCCGCTCCGTATGACCACGCCGCGTCGCCAACGATTGAACGCCTCGCCGCCACTCTCCAACGCCTTGGCCACGATATGCCGACGTCGTTTCATTTTTTGTTCCACGCTCTTGGGCGTATCGCTGATGAGGAAGTTGCATAGGAATATCAATACGTAAAAGGTGACGACGAAGGCGGCGAACGTGGCCAAACGAAGGCAAAGTATGATCCACCAATTCTCGGTTCGATTATACGGATACACCGATTCGCGCATGTCCAGGTAGTAGCATTTGGTCACGTTGCTCAAGTCCAGCTCGTGATGACCACCACCACCGCCGCCCTCCTCTTCCGCTGCTACGGAGGCGGCGATCGAATGACCGTCGATCGCAGCCGCCGATCGTTTCCGAAGAACGTGATGGCCGCCCGAGGAGGTCATAAGTTCCTGGATGACGCTGGCCGTGGCCGTGGCCACTCCGTGCATCAACTGTTGCACGGTCGTACTGGCCGCGTCCTCGCCGTGACCCTCCGCCCCGCTGCCGCCGATATGATGATCGGAGGCACCGGCGTGCGAGACGTTGTGCATGGCCGATTGTTCTTGCAACTTCTCTTCGACGTATTTGTTCAATTCGTGCCAATCCTTGACATTGACGGTGGAGAATACGAATTGGGGATAGCCGAGGTAGCTACCGTTGGAGAGACCGGATCCGTACTTGTAATAGAGACGCGGCACGATCTCACTGGTGAATGCGAGTAAGGCCGCGTTGCATAGGACGCCCACTTTCAATATGATTTCCATGAATCTGAAAACCAGAATTGATTAGTCTTCCTCCTTCGCTGTTCTCCGAGAGGACCGGACGGAGGATTTGCTTCGAGTGCGCTTGCTCGGTACTCACTTGTTCCAAATCTGGATTCCCGGCACTCGGATCGGCAACGGGCGTCGATGGGAGACGATGAAATTCAACGCGTCCACTCGGATTTCGGCGATATTGTTCAAGAGGCACAACAGACCGGCCAACGGTAAGGCTGGCACGAAGAAGACGACGAAGGACAATTGGATCATCATCTCCATATACTCCTCGGCTACACCGTCCAATTCCAACTCGTTCAAATGGAAGTCTTTCAAATATTGCGGCCACGAGCCGTGTTGTTGTTGACCGTCCTCCTGATCGCTCTCGCCGTTCTTCTTTGCCGCGCGAAGACGAGCGACCAAGGTGGTCAGGAACGGGATGCCCACTTCGCCGATATTCCCGAAGACCAATCGACACAGAAGCAGAACTGAAAAAGGAAACAGCTACTGTAATCTCACATCCAGCTTCTCAATCGTGGGCTTCGGGACAAACTTACCCGAGACCAATTCGCACACCTCGTTCATGCACCTGAAAATGAAAACACATTAGTTCCCTCAAGATCAGCTCCAGAAATTAATACGCATTTACTCCTTACCCAGTCGGCTCGCATATCTCCGAGATAAAATCCAATTGCAACGGTGTGGAGGCGGCTCGTCCTTTGAACCAAGCCGCATAAGCGATCGGGAGGAAATCGACGAATTGCGCGAATATGAACACTTTCCACAGGAGACTCGACAAGAATTCGCCCGGCGTCTTCGGACATTCGAATTCGGTCAGTTTGTCGGCGATCGAATGGTAAATCGTCTCGAATATGATGACCATAATGAATATCAATCCGTGTATGCCGAATCGAGCCAATTCCACGCTGTAGTCAGCGAATGGCCAACCCCAATTTCGCATGGCTCCGTACAATTGAATACGACTTATGACGAGGCCGGTCAAACACGCGCCGGCCAACAGGAGCATGAGGAAGGTGGCCAAGATCGATGTGGATATCCAAAGTACTCGATACTGTTTGGGAATGTACGGTTCCAACTCCATGGTGACCGGATGTCGACGTTGCTCGCGCGCACGCTCCTCGAACGCCGGTCGAATCACCACGGCCGTCGGTCCGTCCTCGCCGCCGACACCCGACGTGTCCCATTCGGCCGCCAACGCCGCCTCGCGACGTTTCCAAAATTTCAAGAACAACGCGCACCAAAGTATGGTCAAACAGGACAAGACGAACGTCCCCTCGTTGTCCATACGATATTCCCATTTGGTCATGGCGCAACTCTCGTGCGCCAACTTCGACGGAACGCACGACGGCGGTTTGCATATGGGACACATGACGAAATTGCCCGGCTCATCGTTCTCGTCGCAGATCGAATCCATCAACGGCTTATTGACGGTGGCCGTCGATACGAGGCCGTAGATGAAGGCAACCAAACCGAAGACGGACGGAAAGATCAACATTTTCGTGTACATGTCCATAAAAGCTGAAAACGAAAAGCGGAGATCAGAAAGTTGGTTGGTTCGAGGTTGCCAAGGATGGACAGCATGGTTCGAGACGTCACGGAAGTTGCAGAGATGAGCAAGAACCTCAGACGGACGTCACCAGCGAATTGAAAAAAGCAATCACGGCTGTGAGTGGGCAAGTTATTAGCTTACACGAAAGAACCCGATAAGATTCTAAACCCCATTTTTATTGACTTTTTCACTTTGCGTTTGGATCGAGCATTCAATTTGGAATGGTCCCCCAACGTTGAAGGACCGCAAAATCGTTATGTTTCAAAAGGCCTACAAATAAAATTGAATGCCCGATCCAAACGCGGAGTGAAAAAGTCAATAAAGATGGGGTTTAGGGGTGTAGGCAAAAGAAACAGGGAACCCAGACCCAGTGAAACGCAAAGCAACGCAACGCGGCAGAAAAGCAAAAAGCTTTTGACACCGCTGGGACTTGAACTCGGGTGTCTATAACGAATGACGACCTTGCTCGGAGGGAACGCTTTTGACCACTTGACGACCGTAAAATCCGAAAGCGCCCCCCATGGATCTTAGGATGATAATGTCGGGCCAGCCTGTCCCTACTCCAGTTCCAAGGTCCATTAACCTCTGCCGTTGATCCTTATTAGTCCAAGTTGGACCAGTCTGTCCTAATCTACAGGGAGATTCGAATTCCGAATGGACACGAAGCTTTTCGGAACCCGAGTCCCCCAGCATCGGCCGAAGAAGCACATCCCAATGTACTCACCAAAATAGAAAGCCACTTTCTCGCCGAAATAGTTTCGTATCCGATTCAACGGTTGAGGCCGAAACGTGGATTTCCAATTCGCCCATTGATAATATAAGATTTGTCTCGTGGTCAATTTGTGATTATCGCTCGGATCGATATCCTCGCCGTCGTCCAACGCGTAGCCGCCGTCGTGCAACGGGAACGCCTCGTTGAACACGTGATGCTCGAGCAAGGCCTCGATGCCGCGACGTTTCTCGTGATTGGGATCATTGCGACATTGTTGCAGTATCTCCCACACGATCTCCGTACGTTGGCATTCGGTGAAGAATCCGTCGATCCCACCGCGCTTGCCGATATCGAATCGATCCATACGTTTCCGGGAGAATGGCCACGTGATACGTTCGCCTTTCGCATCGTCGTCCGCATGGATTTCGAGGAATTTCAAATTCCACAATTTCGACCAGAACGATTCGGAGCCGTGCTCGTCCAGGTGCTCGTCGCTGCGATCCTCTTCGGAGAGATCTTCCAGGATCAGAGGCATTTTCATGCGTAGGATTTCGGCTTCGCGACACAGCACCGGCCAGGGGGCGTTGATTTTCACGAAGCCTAAAACTTTCACCGATTCATTCGACGATTTGTTGCCGGAATCGGACGATTGTTGTTGCTCGTCGATCTCCACCTCCAGACCCGCTTTCCGTAGATTGTCCAAGAAGAACTGACGACGTTTGGCTTCGTCGATTGCCGAGTTGGTCTTTTTCGCATTGGCCGCCTTCCGTTTCGGATCCGCGCTGACGTTATTCGCGTTAGGAGGATGATTGGGATCGGGCGGCGGCGGCGGCGCTGGATGATTGGCGTTGAGATCGTCGGTGGCTATTTTCTCGTAAGTAAGCACGAAATCGATTCTCCGTTTGCCATCATTGAAATATGTTCCTTTTGGTTTGTTGGCACCCGTCGTCGAGTTCCCGTTCGGATACCCGCCAGTCGTCGAGTCCGCCGTGGAAGACATGTTCATCATGACATCGGCGAATCGACGATCGATCGACGGTCTGGGCGCTGTGCCCACGGATTCCACCGGATCGGCCGCGGGTTCCATGATGCCGATCAGAGGTCGCTCGGCGCCCGTACCACGCGCGGGTGCCGCATCGGTTCTGGAACTGCCGCCGGCACCCGCCGCCGCTGCCGCCGAACCATCCGTCGGGATCGCCGGCGATGGTGGTCGATCATGACCGGTCGGAATGTCCTCCGGTGGACGCGGGTTCCCGCCGTGAGACTCCTCATTTTGCACAGAACCCGTGGAAGGTCGCGATGTCCTCGGATCGATCAATTGTCCGGGCAAAGTCTGTTGCAGGTTGGACGGCTCCAAACGACGGGATTGACCCCGAGTCCTCGGTCTGCTCGTCGAAGACATCGGATACGTGGCGCTGCTGGATCCGCCGTCGACGGTCCGTCTTCGTGTTTGATTCTCGTCCTCGTCCTCTTTCAAAAACACACCCGCCGTTGTGGCCGTAGAAGTTTGGGGCAAGACGATTCGACGGCGTTGCGTTGCATTCTGGAAAATGAAAGACAGTTTTCTTTTCGAAATAGCACTTCAGACAAAAACCTCTCACCGCCCAGTGGCTAAAAATCGACCACCTTCTCTCGTCGAGAGCACCGAAGAGAACCAGCAGACCCCAACCACGACCGCGCGCGCCTTTCTTTTGGCCCAAAACAGGAAACCGCAGTCTTTCAGTACAGACACTGCCTTTTCCTGTCAACATGACGGATTTCTACTCGCCCGATCAAGGCTGCTACGAAACCGCAATCCTTCCGCGATATCCAAGTAGGAAGCACGCAAAATCATAAGCTCGGAAGACCTACCGACGTAAGCATCGAGGACGCTTCGCTGAGAGGCGCGGGAACCAGGACAAAAGACCAAGGCACTCGGGCACGGACGCCTATTGGTTGAGGAGCTTATCCAATTTTGAAAATCCACTAAAAACTTTAATAGAAACGAGCCAAAAGAGGATTGATTTTTTTGCCTGGAGAGTCTCGAAAAAATTGGGATGCTCTTCGCGATGAAGTAGCCAGCAGCCAGCCAGCAAAGGGAGCCGTCGAAAGGTCGCATAAAGTGTGACGCGAATGACGCATCAAATGAAAGATCGATCGAGCCGAGCCAAAAGTTCGAGCTCTTTGATCATTGTTCCCTCGAGAAGATCATTGAAGAGTTCAGGATAAAAAAGTGAAGCGCGAGGAAATGGTCGGGCGCACTTTCTCTCTCTCTCTCTCTCTATTCGGACGAAGAGGAAGAAACTGAGGAGAGGACAAAATCTAATAGGAAACCCCTCGAAATCGTCTATGCAGATTGAATTCATCCCCCGTACGAATGAATCCATGGTAACCTCTCGGACACGCACACAGGCCACGAGGGAGTCCCATTAATGCCTAATTAGCCGCGGCGAAATGAGATGGAAACTGAGACTCATGCAATAAGTTGATTGGGTAACGTCAATCCAGAAGTGAATGATCAGTAGATTAGAAGTGGGTCGGAGTTTTCACAAAACAGAATAGCGCCATGGATACAACAATCGGGAGACCGCAGAATTCGAGCCAATGGATCCGCGAACCAAAGCTCGTCGGAAACCACCCGGAGAGACATGTTGTCAACCGAGGGACTCGGCAGTAGCAAGCACATTCCGAAAGTGAATCGGTGATAAACGTCAACAAGGCCGACGAGACACACTTTCCCAAAACAGTCCACGTTCGTCGTGTGATAGCGAAGTAGAAACTAACTGGGTGAGAACGAGGACACCGGAGGAGCGAAGGAGCAAAGCCCCGGTGCCATCCGCCGCACGTACACAAAACTACGGTCGATCAAACCGCAAAGGCACCGACATTCTTGTACCCCGGGCCGTGTAAGAAGCTCGAGGATTCGATCGAGCTTCTCTCCAGTGTGGCTCTCCAGTGTTAACATATGAAATATGCATACATGCGAGGGAGTGCTACGACAAAACGAGCCACGTACGGATCAAGGAGCACCTGACTTGATGATGACGAGAGAGAATGTTGGAAGCACCATCGGACGGATTACCACCGCGAGCCAATCTCTCTGCGACTCGTCGAAGTCGACGTGTGAAGCGATCGAAATCGGGACTCGCTCACTGTTTGCTCTGCTCCCTTTTGTAATTGTAAAACAGACCCCGACGAACTGGCGATGCTAAATATACGGACGCGAAGGAAGCCGGAACAATTCGACGAGCCAATCAGTCAGTCAGTGGGTGAACTCCCAAAACGGTGAAAGCACCCGTGGGACTCGGTTCAAACTGATCGAACAGACCTATATCTATCAAAGTTGATCACCCAATCGCACAATCAGCCCGTCAGACTTCTATGACCAATTCGAAGTGAGTGAACTCTTTCAAACGTATATTCTCTTCAGTCCGAAAGTTCACGAACAGAATCGTTTTCAAGGACAACGAGGGAGATATCAAACTTAGATAATGACATACATAGAGGGAAATGAGCTATCTGGTTCGGATGGGTTGCTCACATCGACTTCCCTTTCCAACTGGAAAAACTCCTATGTACTACTCTTCTCTCGGGCCATATGCCTTTACCCCCACTCCCCGTCGGAATTCATCGTCGCTGGGAGATCGATGCATGCGCATTGGAACGCACCAAAAGCCTTCATGAATACTCGACGGGAATCGGTAAATCTAATATTGCGTTTATGAGTGAGAAGCCGCCCGATCATTGTCTTTCTTCATCACATTTTCGCCCCGTGCATTTTCGGTAGGTCGGGTTTTTTCCCTATATTTCGCCACCTGTCGAGCGAATAATCGATGATATCACTCGTGGTGCGCGCCTGTGTGTGTGTTCCTCCGATCGCAATGGGCAAAGTGCTCTGGCTAGATGATTATGACGAGAAAGCTCAGAATCCTAATCACTTAGGTTTTATTAAAATAAGACATGATGGAATAGCAGCGTTGTGTGTGTGTGTGGGTCGACGAACTGGGTGGGGACAAGGAGGGCTAGGACACGAGGAGGCGGGGGGGGGGGGTAATGGTATCCCCCGGGGCTCCCCCATACCTGCACACACACATATTACACGTGCCTGTATGTTTCAGATACACAATGTGTATTTATGACTATATGAAAAATCAATTTCTTTCCTCGTCGCAATATTTCATTCGTTCGCCTTTGCAGTGGCCTCGAGGAGTTTTTGATGAAATCTAATAGGACCTAGGGCACACGGTTCTAGGCCTGTGTGTGTGTGGGGGGGGGGGGTATCGGGGTTATGGACATACTTATTCATTAGAATGACGAACCAACTTATCCGAGGAATCCGAGGAAAAACATATTCACCCATGCATTTTCCATGAAACTAGATCCATCCTCAGATCCAGCTCGGCTCGGCTCGGCTTGGCTCGCTTGCCCTTCGTTCACCCACCGGACCCGACCGACCGGATTGAAGAAAAAGGAATAAGAGATGGAGAAAATTATGGGTGACCATTTTATTTTGTAGAGAGCTAAGGGAAATGAAAACTTTTGTGGGTGTACTCGTAAAGAAAGCGGACGAGATCGGGGGAGGCGGGTCGTAAAAACGTGATTGGGTGAGCACCAATCACGCGTTTTTACCAATCGTTGAGGAGCCATTCGGACTTTTCATCAGTGACCACCAGAATCACTCGTGTAAGAGTCCGAGGTTCTGATATTAGTGCCTCGCGATTGGCCCCTTTCAGGCAAGCAGCAGTTAACAAAGGTGGCTTGAAGGCGCGTGCAATAACGGCAAAGCTAATAAGGAGGAAGTAGCACCGATTCGTTGTGGGTGGTCTCCCGTTCGGGAACCGATACGCACGGCAATTATAGGTCCGACCGAGTCTCCTCGGGACGACGGGAAGTTGCCCGTGGGAGAGCTCGTGGAGGTGGAGAAGTGAAGGTACAATTGGTTTTGGGGGATTGGAAGACGGCGAAGGATCGGAGTCAACTTCGGGAGAAACCATACACGGGGAATACTCGGATGGGGATATAAATCAACAACGGGGAGATGATTTCTTGAAAAGAAACCACCACAGTTCTGAGGATGTTGATGATGATGACATTAGAAAGTGGAAATTGGAGAGTGGGAGACTCCAACTCTTGTAAGTTCATACAAACATTAGTGTCATCCTCCCGCCCTCTCCGGGATCAACCGCGATCGAACTCTTCCCCCTCGCACGAACACTCCGAGCGATCACCACCTACCTGAACTCGCCACGATGACTTGGGAATATCCTCGGACCACGCTCGATACATGCCGCCCGCGGCCATTTTGATCGGACGCTTCGGGGTATACTGTAGATTCGGGAAAAGGTCACGCGGTTGGAATTCGAAATGTCAAACGTAGAAACCGAAATCGATATCGGGTCATTCGATCAGAATCATCGTCGATGGATGACGAGTCAGTCACATTTCCATTATGTCCGGTTCAAGTTTCACCGTCGCTGGGGTAACCAAACAGAAAAGCACAAGGAACTTCGATGAGTCAACTGACCGCAAAATTCCACTTTCCGCTTTCCGCTTCTAGTTCGAGAATTCCAAGAAGATCTTCGAAGAATCTTCAATGAATGATAATTGAGAAGCTGCCGACGACGTTTTCGATTCGTCAGCGACCTTCGGCTATTCGGCTTTTCTTGGCCGCGAGCCCGATTAAGAATATGCTGCTAGCTCCTTTCGCCAGAGCGAGCAAACGAAAAATACGGAAAATTTACTCTCTCGGAACGCAAAGGGCTCTCCTCGCTAGAGACCAAATAAGGTAGAGACACACACGTTTCGTAGTAACCCGGTCGACTCGATGGTAATAATTCCCGTATATGAACTGACCCCGCGGCGAGAGCCGGAGCTAGCGGAGAAAAGGGGCGGCGGCGAATAGCGAACAGGAAAGTTCACCACTAGTTCCATTCGATTTTTTTTTGTGCTTATACCCGTCCGCCGATTTGCCCGACCGAGCGCCTTTACCTCACGCGAGGTGGCCGCAGGTGGTCGCCGGTGGTCTCTCTCTCTCTCTCTATCACGGATGTTGGTGGCGAGAAGCTAGCACCAACCCGACCGACCCGTTGGCCTTATATGACTGGCGGACGGAATTGATGAGGACATGCGCGCGGCGCCGTAGCTCGACTGGAATCGGCCGGATCGAGGAACGGAAGCCGCCGTTTGTCGTTTGGAAGCCGATAGAACCCGAACGAACACGAACCGAACGCATCGGAACTCTCGGCGACTCGAGGAGCTTCGACGACCGTTGGATGGGGCCCGACGTCCTTGGTGCGGAAATCCTAGACGCAAGAATAAATGACAAGACGAGGCTCGGAAGCAAATGAGGGGGAAATGAAATGCAAGGTAAACTTTGCCTTTCGGTTTTTATTATATCTTCGGCTTTTCCAATCGAAATTCGAACGACGACGAGGACTGTATCCGTTTTTGTACGTGTGGTGAGGGAAACGAGAGGAAAAATGGAAGCTGGACGATGATACTCCGGGGCTGAGCATATCAAAGTGCTGCGAGCGATCTCGGCTGGCATTCTCGAAAAGAAGTCCCGCGACTCTGTCCAATCGCGTGATTCGATGGCGGAAAAAGCAAGACGATGATGATGATTGGTTCTTGGAAAGGGCACGCGACACTTTTCAATTCTGATAGGCCACATCGATACATGCGTAAGTCAATGACGGAAGCTCACAATCGTTAGGGCTAACGAAAAGGGAGAACGAAGGAATTAGTTTGGGAGGAATGAGTACCGTATTGGCGGATGTTTTCTGGCTGTTCGCGCGTTCGTCCGGCCGGCCAGTGTGTTCGACTAATGCACAAGCTTATCCCGTCAGGAATCGCCGATGGCCAAAAATGGACATGACCAATCGATTCCCCGTGCAAAGTTATCCCTCGGTCGACCAGGATCCGCAATTAGAAGGAAAGGGAGGAGAGGAACAGCACTTTACACTCCACTTCGAACTTATGGGGCGCCTCAGATCCAAGGTGGCTAGCTTAGAAGATAGCTGAGTGAGTTAGCTCCAGGGCAGCCTGGAATTCAGAAGTAGGTAGTAAGTTCGAGTCCCTCTTCAGGGGCTCGAGCTTTTGGCTTTTTGGATTTTTTGTTGTTTTTTTGTTTTTTGTTTTTTTTTGTTGTTGCTAATTCAATAGGAATGTTTGATCACTCGAGGTCTCAATCCACTCCCGTCCTCGGCTGTTTCTTTCTCGTGCATGAACCAGCAGTCACTTCCAATAACGGCTCGCAGCCAAATACAGATCAAATGAACATCGCACTCCATTTGGGCTTGCTCTCACAAGCAATCTCGAGGAATTCCTCTTTCCAATCATCAGTCATAGACTCTCACCGTTTCCAATGTCTTTTACTCGCTCGTACACTCACGGTCCAACTCCAATCCTCCCCACGAGTACAAAATATCATATCCAAAGTTACAAGGAAATCGAACGCATGTTAGACAAACTCGAAAACCGAACGTATGTGAACACCAAAAGCAAAAGAAATTCCGCTACTCGAAAGAAAAAAAAAACAACAAAAAACCTCATGAAAGCCCTCACTTAATTCCATCTTTGGTTTGACTCCTCGAGACAGTGTGAAGACTGTGTAGATTGCGAATATTGCCTTCGACTAGCTCGTCGAGTATTCGATTCAAATACTCCGATCTGAAAGGATATTGCAGAAGTAAAAATAAGAGGAATCGAAACAAAGAAGATCGTCAACTTACTTCTCATCCGATCGTAGAATATATTCGGCGGTTGAATTTGCGAGTTTGGCCTCTTTCATCGATATCATTTCTTCCATGGCCTCCGATTCCAGGTCCAAGACGAGTCGAGTTTGCTCGCTGTCCAATTGCGACTCTGAAATTGAAAACAAAATATTCATTATAGCGAAAGGAAGAGAGAAAGAGCAAGGAGCACTTACTCAAGGCTTGAATGTACGGGCCTCGTTTGTCCTTCATCCAATAACGACGGAACGAATATTTGCAAATATCGTACAAGTGACTCAAGAGAGTGAACGGCGGCGGCAGCAACGGTTTGTGTTCGTATTCCATCACGTGAGTATATCGCCCGAATTGCCAAATCGTCAACGAGGCCGTTTTCACCGACGTAAAGATGACGCTAAAAGAAAACAGTCGATTAACTTCTCAGATATAAAAAATAAAAATAAAAATGAAGAAAAAAGCACAGCAAGCAATACTTACGTGAAAGTGGCGATTAGAAGGTTCAATAATAGCGCATTCATAATCAGATGAAATACGGCTTGCAGCATCGGCAATAGGAAGTAACCAGTCACGCAAAACTTCTTTCCTTTGCCATCACCGCAACGATCCACATTCTCGGGGAATACTTCGCCGAAAACCATGAAATACGGCTCATAAATAATGTCGCGTAGACTCGACCATTGGAATTCGGGGAACTTCTCGTTCATGAGCGATTTGGCGACCAAACCGTACGAGAAGATGACGATGGCGAATATGGCCGACAAGCTGAGGAAGCTGCTCAGCTGGAAAAGAATAAGTGCAAAATTGTTTTGAAAAACTATGCGAGAAAATAAAGCAATCAGAAATCGAAAGCACACTCACCGCTTTTCCGAACATAATGATATACGGACCGAACGCCTTTTGAACGGACATCAATTCCAAAATACGAGCGTACCAAAACACGATATTGGCCGCGTAGAGTATACGAACACCGTCGACGATTTGGTAATTTGTATGGTAGCCGGGAATACGGTGGACGTGGCGTCGTAGTGGAGTGACCAAGAGCATGATGATGGCCAACAAAATAGCTCGATTCCATCGGCGAGAGAAGAAATGATAGAATTTCATACCGAAACGCCTCGGTTCGCTGAGGAGAAGCTGAAAAGAAAACCGTGATCAAATAAACCGTATGAACGATCGAATCCAAAAAAATCTCCTCACCGCTCGCATCATTTCGCATAAATAAACGATGGCGTAGGCGAATATGTAGGCTTCCTTCCAATCGGCCGGACCCTCGAAGAATTTCCTCGGCGTGCGTACTAATATGAACCAACTGAAGATGCATAAGTATACGAAATAGGCGAGCTGAAACGAGAAAAGCAACCGGTCAATATGGTGGACGAAGCACACAAAAATCAAAAACCTATCTTACCGTCCAAACCCAAAACTTGGTGATCGGAGCCGCGTAGAATTCGCGAACTTTATCGACGCATTTCAAGGCGGAGGTAATGTGGATGCCGTGGAACGATCGATCGGCGCTTTCGCCTCCTCCGCGGCGTTGCGATTCGTCTTTGTTGTTATCTGAAAAAGGACACACATCAATACACATCGATCGAAAAAGAAGTACATTCAAGTAGATATCGGGAGGCTCACCTTTACGCTCTTCAACGCGTTGAGCTTGAAGACGCAATTCTTCTTGAGTTTTATAATCCAGCGCGAACAGAACCGGCGGTACGAGTATTGCCAATAAGACCGTTCGATTCATACGACGACGCATACGCATTCCTCCTTGCCACAAATCGTTCAAGAGCGATTGGCAAGCCGAATGGGCCACGAATTCTTGATGTTCGGCGCGAACGGCCAACGAGAGGCACGTCTCGTGACCCTGAAAGCAAGAAAAGAAAGCTCAAAGAGTAGTCAAAGCGAAAAACACAAAAGAGAAAATTAGGACTTACCCAATTCGGTAATTCTCGCGTGAGCAACTGAGACGTCTTGTCGTCGTCCGTTTTATGGCATTGATTTAATAACTGAAGCGAGAGTCCCCGAAACTCGCTGGAAAAGAGAAAAGCCGTTCGAGCTATGCAATTGGTAGGACAGTCCAAAAAAAAGAACTTACTCGGCGTTGCGATTAAATTCGGCGCATTTCTCTTCGGCATTCGGCTCGTCGGCGGCTTCTTTCGATAATGAACTGTTCAACTTGATGCCGACCAAAGCCTGAAAACGAGACGCGTTTCAGATTTGAAGCAAACTATAGCGAACTCTTACCTTCTCCAACGGTCCGGTTCCATTCCTCCACATGCACAAGGCCATGTTGTGCCGCTTTGTCAAGACGGCCCAAATGAATAAATCATTGAACGGACTGTTGACGGACAGCTTATTCTCGCGATAATGCGACGCGTCGTAGCTTTTTCCGCCCATCAAATGTCTCATCACGGCTCCGATGTCGGGCAATCCTAATTTGTATCCGACGTTACGAGCCTCCACATTGACTTCTTCGGCGGCCGCGAACAGTGTGTTGCCTTTGCCGATCTGGAAAACAGAAAACGGAATTCGATTATATGCCAAACTAAACATAGAAAAAAAGAAATCTGTAACTTACCATATTATACAACGTTTCCAATCGTTTCAGAGTCATAAATTTCTCCATCGATACACCATTCTCGATCAGCAGTTGTACGAATTCGACCCGATCCAAGATCAATGCGTTCATCATCAACGAGTCCAAGATGGAAGCGTCTGGCGCCGCTCTGATTACGTCGAAGATTTGTTGCTTGGCGATATCGGGACGATTCCAAGTCAACGTCATGGCCAATTGATCGGCCAGCGGCATTTCGTTGAGTAAAGCCGTCAAGATCGTACTATCGAAATCGCCCACGGTTTCACCCAAATGATACGGACTGATCTAAAAGTAGAAAGAGCACAAGATTGAATGAGTGGTCGACAATAAAGAAAAAACAAAGAGGCTCCCTTACCTTTTTCATCTGACGTACGCATAATACCAAAGAACGGAAAATATTGTCTCGTTGCTCCGACGTCTTGAAGGTCATAAAATGTTGGATTCCTTCTTTCAGTTGCTTGGTGTACGTGCTCTTCATAGCTTCCGGATTGTTCTCGATGGCCAAAACCGTACGGCAAATCATTGCGGACGCGCCGTCGCCACCATCCACCACGACCATCGGCATTGCGGGGCGATTGGTGACGAAATCGAGTACAGTACGCAACGCCGAATAGCCGCCTCGTAATAATACGCCGACGACGGGTACGTGCTTTTGACTCGCTTCGACCAGCGATTGTTGTCGGATGAAATCTTCCAAACGTCGACGTAAGATTAGTTCGCAACCGTATCGTTGAGTCGTTCCATCGTCGACCAACAAGAAATGCGTGAAGACTTCCACCAAGGGAGCGTATCCGGTTTTCGGATGATACTGACTGCGACTGTGATACGAAACCACGGCGCCGTCCGACGACATCGTAGTCGCGCCGTCGATCTTGCTTTCGGTCTTTTCCTTCGACTGGGTTACGATGAAATCGTTGCGATTCTTGAGCATCCCCCACGGAGCCACGCCGATCAAGACCGATTTGCGACGAGTACGGGCGCTGGCGTAGTTGGCAAAAGCGTCGGCCAAATGACGAGAAATTCCTGGAAAGATGATAAAATATAAAAATTTACACACAAAAAACAAAACCTAGTACCGGTACGAAACTCACCGCAATCCACGCCGCAACAAATGATCCAAGCTCCGGTCGTACGAGCGGCTTTCACCAATCCTTGAGCGAATGCTTTTGCCAATTGCGGTTGTAAATCGTGCGTTTCGTGACTACCGTATAAGGAAATGACCAGCTTGGGACGGCCGAG
>JAQGCW010000098.1:0-16582 GCA_034700065.1 Mesodorylaimus bastiani | reverse complement strand
AGCCGAATCAGTTCGGTTATTCTGGACCGTGATCGATCAGTCGAAGTGGGGATCATGTTCTTCGTTTTGATCGTTGCTCAGGGGTCCAATATCGAATCTAGAGCTTCTCGCCGAACAATTGTGGATGGAGGGGAACTCGGAGACCTCCGGAGTTGACGGACTCGAAATAGAAATCACCCGCCCGCTTCCCGAGAGGATCACTCGGGATCCAGACGGACTAGTCACCACCGGACCACTTCAATGGTTCCTCGGAACCTCCGTCAGGTTGTGCATGACCAGCCAATTTCTATCTGGTTCCGGCCTACCCAGTAGCTCCCTCTGGTCGGATTCACCTCCATCGCCGGACTTACGTTCTCAAACGCTTTCCCTTCCCATCCCGTTTAGCCCCCCGGAGGCATATTTCACGGGAACACGGAATATGGACTCCCCCGTTCCCATCTCCGTGCACATATTCTCTTTGGCCTATTAGCCAATATTATAAGCTCAACATTCCCATCTACATTCAACGGCCGTTCGTCTCCACTCCGGAATATGATCAAGCCATTTCCCTGCAAGCGCCTCGGTAAACTGTCGTTTTGGAAGGAAACCGTCCACACTAATACTGCCCTTTTCACCTTCTGGGTGGTCTTTCACCATAGACCCCAGTCGAGTCGAGTCGAGCAGGTGGCCAGGTAAGGCAGCACGGTGGTCACTAGCTTCTGTCCATCCTTCCAGTCATCATGTCCACCAGGTTGAGGAACCACGGCTCCTAGATGTCCCTGGATGGAGTCCGTGCGACCGCCAGCGCCTTGGCCATCTGCCGTCCTTCTCCTGTTTTCATTTTGAACCATCTGTTGTCTTTTCCACGCTCGCCCTTTGCGCGGCTACTGTTGAGAAAAAGCTAACGCCCGAGACGCCGTCTGACGTATGGTGTTTTACGGACGATGGGAAGAAGTACCCGCGGGTCTCACGGATGACCGAACCAAAAATGGGCCGGCGGACAACAAGTTCTTGTTTCGTGAGAAACCCAGTCCATCTCGAGTGTCGGAAAAACTTCTCCTTCACCGAAAAAAAGCTTCCAAATTCTCTCGAGATCCGTCATAGGGCACTTTTTCGGGGGAAAAGTGTAAAAAGTGTTGGGGAAATCTCATCTGGCGCGCAAAGTTCTTTCCGAAGTTTTGATCGGAGTCGTTTTACGGAATTCTAATCCTTCCACCGGGGAAGGAGGGGCAAGGGGGAGAATTGGCGAGTAGGAACAGGTGCGTCGCCTATTCCGTTCGGCGAGTCCGTCTGTCTTAATTGAATTGTATGCGCAGCGTAGTCGATTGATTAAGCAAAGCACGAACCCGATCAAGACCGAGTGAGGGCAGGTGATTAGACGAACTGTCGCCAGAGACGCGTCCGTTATTGGGCCCTATCCGAGTCCATCCATCCGGCCGGTGCCAACGGTTACGTGAGAGAGCTATTTCCGCACTACTTGTTGTGCATTCGGGGAGAGTTCGATGGCTGATCACACATCATCACGGTCGACAGTGTCTCCACCGATCGTCCGTGTTTGGAGGGAGGACGCTTTTTCAGACACCCCGTTCTCCCAACTTCCTCGTGATCAAATAAACGTCGTCCGAGTGCTGCAAGTCACTGATGTAATGTCTGATCGAGAGCTTTCGGAGTCGTGAGCCGATCCGGATCCAATGGCGTACTTTTTGCGACCTTTGAATCGATCCAGTCCCCAAAAAGCCATGTATTTTCGGGAGGGAGGGGGGAGGGAATAGCCGGGTGCGGACGTTCCCAGAGTGTCCGAGCTAATCCATCGGGAGGAAGGGGAGTAAGGGGGAAAGGAGAGATCCCAAGTTTCGAGGCAGGCGCATGGGAATTTGGACACGTGGCATCACAACGCGAGGCGGAAATCAAATAGTAATAATATCGGCTATGCACTTTGGAGTTCTCTTTCTGGAGAAGATGTGGGGGTTCGGGTGAGGATTCGGGGAGAAGGATTTTATGATTGCCAATATGCTTCGCAGATGACGACAGAGTTTGGAGGGGGAAGGGGATCTTCTGCTCGCTTCATCTTCGACCCACGGATTTGTCCGGGAGGTTTTGAATCGCCCCGGGGCTACTCTCGATTCGTCCGGCCAGTACCAGTGTGTGTACATTATATAACTGCGGGGGGATAGAGGGAGGGGGAGGCCTCGGAAGAAGTTGGAGAATTCGGAATCGCCGAGTTAGCATTTCGAACGCTTCACATGTATTTCATTCTCGTCCAGCCCCTGGCTTCCACGGAGGAGGGTCGAGGGGCAGGTGAACGGCAGGTGGCGGCGATTCGTTTCCCTCCACGAACGCCTCGATCGTACCGGCTGTTCGCCATCTGCCGCCGTATTTCGATCCCGCCAAGAATTCCCTCCCTCCTTCTGCTCTCCTCGTCCATCCGCTCGCTCGCTCGCCCGGTCCGCCTTCGGTTCGTTCGTGTGAGGACACACTCGACAGTCGGTCCAGCGTGCTGACCGGAGGGGTCGAACGGTCACCTTTGGGTCAGTCCATTCCAGTCCATGGACTGGACTGACCCAAAGGTGACCCTCCTCGGGGCCATTTCCGCTCGTCCGAACCGAACCGCGCGGGAATTTATCTCGTCCAAAAGCATCGGTGACATTTCTTCGTTAATCTTTTTCGCCAACTCAATATCTCTGGGACGATTATTCCACCTGCTCACTCTCCTCGAGGAGGGGAGGGGGAGGAAATATTCGAGAACCGTTGTTCGGACTCGAAAAAACTCTTGCTCGTAGGTTAGTTTAGGAAAGCGAAAATCGCACCTGCCCTCTCTCTCTCTCTATTCTCGATTTGTGTTTATCAGTCATGTTCATTATCTTATCTATTAATTGAAAATTTCCTTCGTACTATCGGATCCATGACGGTCGCCGGTCGACTTCTCTCGCCGGTTCTCTTATTTTCCTCCACGGTTGATGAGGAACCCTCGAATGGAGGCATTCGTTTTGAGTGACTCCAACATTCCCACCGCAAAAGTGATCTATTCCCTCTCCGGTTTTGCACTCTTCGTTCTCTAGTCTGTTATCTTTTTGATGATGGTGATGCGGAATCCCGAGTTCACCTGCTCGCCAGATGTCCACCATCGAACTTTCGAAAAGAGTCATCCCAGAAAGAATAGTCCATAGTCCGATAGCTAGCTAGCTGTGGGATGGCTCGGAGTCCCCGAGGGAGCCACCGGAGGCCCTGCTGGACCATCGGTTGGTCCTCGTGGAGCCTAGCCGCCGGTTCAGTTCCCCTCCATCCGCCTCTCACATCCGTTCTCTGATTTCTCTTCCAGCGCAATCACAACCCACGGGGGAAGTATTTTATGGCTACATTGGCTACTAATCGTAAATTGGAGATTGGAAATTTCATGTTGGACAAAAGGTCATCGAGGCCACCCTCATCGACGGGACCACCGCGGACGCCCACCGCCTCCACATCGTCCAACGGCGATGAACCTCGTAAGTTTTTCTCCGATCGCTAATAGTCGTATATCAGCTCCCCCGTATGACCCCGAGGGGGCGGGCGGGCGCCGGCGGGGGTCCTGGTTCAGTAGTGGAATATTTAGCTCCCGTGTTTTCACCTGTCTTGGTGCAAGCAACGGGTGACAACGGAGGCTTCTACGGTTGGCTTGATCAGCTTGCATCTGCCTCTCGCTCGGGCTCCACCCGTTTCCTGCGTTCGCCCTGTTCTTCCCTTTCCTATTGTGTGTGTGATTTGTATCGCGAGATTATCGCCTCGCGCCCTCTTCGAATCGCTGCTGGGCCTATTCTCTATTCTTTGGGACGCGCGTGGGCAGCCGGACGGATGCATCCTCGACGTGATTCGATACGCGGAGATGATCATGATGGCGAGGGCGAGTATCCTTTCGGATGTGTCCAGCAGAGTCCCCGCCTGTCCTCGACAGTCCAGGAGCACGCAAGAACCGCTGCTGCTCGTTTCAGACGATCACCAAACCTCGCCACCACCGCCGTCGTCCAACCGTCACCACACCACCAACGTCACCACTGGTGTCACACAGTCCAAAACCAAATCGTACATACCGCCCGACGAACGCGCGGACGATTTGGAGAACAGTTCGCACCAGACCAAAGTGGTGGACAATTTGCCACCCGAGAAGCAGTTGGGCAAGTTGAAACGATTCCTCCAAACCGTGTACAGTTTCACCGAGAAAGTACCCTCGCAAAAGGATCGAGTGAAGCAGCTGATGGTCGATTTGATCAACGTAAGTCCACCGGGAGGGCTGATTCGTGGAGTCCCCGGCCGATCCTGATGGCTCCCGATTGTCTTTCCAGAATGAAGTGACCGCTCAGGAATTCTACGTGGAATTGCGAGGCTCGACCAAATTCCCTTTACGTCCGTTCGTGGTTCCTTTCCTTCAAGTACGTGCGAGCCATGTTCTTCTTCATCGGACTGATTGAAAGGACACACTGTCTCTCTCTCTTCAGTGTTCGCTGCCCTTATTACGATCCTCGCTCAGCTTGCCATTCAAACCGGACTCGTTGGAGACCGAGCTGTTCGGAGTGTCACCCGCGTTGGCTCCACCGAACGGCAGCGGTGGAGTACTGGGTCTGCAGAAACGGCCAACGGCGAACGATCGGTTAGGCTCGACGACGGGTGACCAAAATGGACCGTCGGCCGAGAGAAAACGGAGAGCCACGGCGTCCAGGTGAGGAGATTGACGGATTGACCGGATCAACCGATCGGTAGTTAACCCACTCCGGGATATTTCAGTCCCGACCGCATCAGTAATCCGTCCTCGCCCAAACGGACGCACTTCTCGAGTCAGCAACACTCGTCCTCCTCCTCGTCCTCGGCCACCGCTCGCCACGGCGCCTACCCGCATCTCCTGGTCTCCACGGCGGCCAGTCTGGTCAACGGGACGAGCGGTACGTCCGTGCGAACTCTATTCCCCAACACCCTCGTCCCCGATACTCCGGTGCAAAAGGCGAACGGGCTCGCCGCCGCCTCCAGTGCCAACGGGCTCGCCGCGTTGGCCACCGTTGGCGCCTCGCGATCGACGGATCCGTTGACACCGGGCGGCGGAGGCACCACCGCCAGTGCCGCCGGTCAAACCAACTTGGACTGGTGGACTTGCCAGAACGAGGAGTGGAGGAATATCGAAACGGTAGGTCCAACTGATTGTCTGCTCGAACCTTGCTCATGTAACCTCCTGGTCTCTCCAGCTGTTCACCACGATGGCCACGACGATGGAACGACTCCGATACGCCTTGCTACTCTACCAACAACGAGCTCGACTGACACAATTGTGGAACGAGAAATTCCAACAACACCAACGAATGCACGATTCGAATATGAAAATCGAAGAGATGCAACGACGCGCCGATGCGGCCGTGCACGAAGTGAAACGGGCTGCGGTGAGCGAGTTGCAAAAGGCCGTCCACGCCGCCGAGCAAAAGGCCTTGCACATGATCGCCACCGAACGCGTCCAAATGGAGAAGTTGCTCAGAGACACTCAAGTACAAGAGGAGAATGACGAGGTGAGTCGGTTGACCGCCGCCCGGTCACTTTACACTTTCTCCGCTCCTCGCGCCCGCCCCGCCGTGGCCTGTCTCAGTCGTAGTTCTGGCGGCCGTGGCGCGCGGTTGTAAACTCGGAGGTCCGGATCAACCGCCGGCCACCCGGGTTTACAACCTGGATCATCTCCATCCGTCGTCTGAATCCTTCCATCCCTTCCAGACCTGTCGAAATTGCGGTCGACGCGCTGGTCAAACGTGCAGCGGTTGCGGCAAAGCTCGATATTGCGGCGTATTCTGTCAACATAAGGATTGGCCACGACATCGCGCCGCTTGCTCCACGCCCAACAACTCCAATTCGACGAGCCTCGCCGCGGGCGCCGGCGATCCGAACGAAACCGACGAGGGACCCGGCGGCGATGGTTCCACGGACGGTAGCCACTCGCCTCGGCCGCCCATCTCCTCCATCATCACGATCAAGACCGAATTCTCGCCACCCATCATCAGCACGAGCCAAAGGATCGATCGTCGAGTCAGTCCCAAATCCGTCTAAGCCATATTCTGGTCAGTTTTCTGTACCCTATCTCCCCCTCTTGTCACCATTGTCTCGAGAGTCCGTGCTAGAAATCGTGACGTTCGCTTTACTTGAAAGTGAGAATAAAGCCGTGTGTGCTCCAAGAAACCCTAAACAGCCTATTCCCATTCACGATCACACCCGCCCGCCCCTCACATCACCAAAGTATATGTGCATAGCCCGCCATTATTCGCCCTAACATTAGCAAGAACCGGCCTCGCGCTCACAAAAAAGTAGAAAAAAAAAATGATTCATCAAAACAATCAAATTTATAAGCCTCTCTCTCTCTCGTCACCACAAAAAGAAAAAGTCCCTATTACTGACTGGTCAAAGCCCGTTGACTCAGCGCCAGCACCAAAAATACAAGATACGTCCTACCCAAAAATCAATAGATCAAATCGAGAAAAGTGCATCCAACTATCATAGTGCTCGTGTACAAAAAACCCCAAGAGAAAAGGAGAACCAAAAAACAAAAGGAAAAAGACAAAAAGAGAACCAAAAAGAACAAAGGAAGTCTTTGAAGTTCGAAACAAAAAAGGAATTTAAGAAATTACCGATTCCCATTCGCCGCCCATTCATCGTCGGATCCACCGTCAGCATCGGCGCCATTGCCTTCGGCCAACATGCTTTCGTCGATCACATCGTCGTTACTTTTGTAATCTCGAACGCGGCACTTGTTCAAATCGACGCGCGGTAGATTTTGTTGCTCGGGGAATAACCAAGGCTTGAAATTTGGCATAGACGAGGCTTTCCACGACGGATACTTCATACACGCCTTGTGAAGTTTCTTCAGCATCTGAAAAAAGGCACAACTACGACTGACCAAAAAACCGAAAACTCGAAACAAAACATGACGAATGAAAAAGGAAAAATCGCAGCGAACTTACCGCAGGAGCGACGATTTGCGTCAATCGATTAACGGCCCAAGTCGGTAAAGTTCCTGAAAAAAGCGAATCATAAAAGCAATGAGAAAGAAAAAAGCAAAAAAAACAACCAGCAATCTACTTACCTTTCGGATCACTTTGGCTAATATACGTCATTTGGCAACCGCAATTTCCCAATGGTCGTAATAAATAACCGGTCATGAACGATACGGCTCGAACGAATCCTTTTCGCGGTGGGAAGTCCTGAAAAAACGAAGAAAAAATAACTGGTTTTAATAAACATGAATCAGAAACAAAACCAAAAAAACAAGCTTCCTTACATCGTGACAAACCGAATGATTGAAAATCATCATTTCCGTCGGTGTTTCCAACCACATTCGCTGGAGGATGAAATCTCGATTTCGGAATGGCTTCGGCGATTTGGCTAAAATTATGAAAAGTGCAATAGGTTAGATATCGAGGAATCACATCGATCGATCGCCACACTCGGAAGGAAATCAGAGTAAGGGAGACCCCACCTGCATAATAACAAATGTCGCTATTGATGGTCACTGAGGCGATATCTTTTCCATCGAGCATGAGCTTATCCCATTGCGCTCGATACACCGGATCGTGGAGGACATCGTAGACGAGACTGGCCGACACATCGGCGAATTCTACTCGAATCTACAGGGGGAGAGACCGAACGAGAAAATAGCATTAGTTTGTTAGGACGACGGCGAACTCAGGGTGGCGTGGAGCGGGGATCTCTGTCTGGTTAGCTAATAAAGACGACGATGAAAAGAACGGACACAGACTACCAACAAGCACGTTACTCCCCACACACACGCAATCGATACAATCTTGCTGCGGCCCGCTTTTCATCAGCATTCGAGTAGAAATATCAATTTCAAGGGGTGCAAAAGCGAAAAAGCTTTACGCAGCTGGAAGCCGATCCGATAAGCCGTCAAGACCCTCGTTCAAAGTAGAAACAGGAAACCCGAATGGACAAACAAGAACGGGAGAGCGAAAGATCACGACGCGGAGAGCCAGAGAAAACGAAAAACGGAGAAAATCGAGAGATCAAAACGCAAAAAAACCCCTTCGCTTGATCGTTGGACAAAAAGAATCGATGACTCACGAAAAAACTAAGCCTCAAAGAGTACCAAAAAAAACAACTAAAAGCGTACGAAAAAATCTAACATGAGCCTCAAAGCGTGCAAGAAACAGCAATAGAACACCCAAAAAAGGCAGTGAAAGCTGAGGCCACCTGGAACGACCCCCAAATTCTCGATTCCCCAATTTCCTCCGCGAACAACCACAAAAACTCAATCCCCTAAAACCCCAAACCAAAAAACTAAAATGCACTTACCTTAACCATCTTGAATCCGGTCTCCGGTGTCGATTTCGTCCATACACGTACCGTCTTCTTGCCGAAAACTAATTCCCAATCGACGTTGTCATCGCAGAGACGACGAAATCCGGCGAAATCCGAATCCTCCGGAATCGAAACTTCGTTTAATTTCATTTCCGAATCGAATAAATGACGAATAGACGGATTAAAAAAATGTTCCCTTCGAGATTCCGACGAGAGAAAAAAAGATTTCGCAGATCGATTTTCTTTCCTCACGAATCTCGAGGAAAGGCGTGCAAGAAATTACGTCAATTTTGAACGATGGAAATTTGAACCCAACGCGGGAAATTCAAATTTTGAAATTGCAGAGCTCCGAAATTTTGAACGAGTAAAAATTCCAATTAATGACAAAAAAATTGGTAAAAATACTTTAAAATTAAATTTTAAAACTTCGGAGGCATTAAAATCACAAAAAGTTACAATCCGCACTGATTTCATCTTCTCGGTCTAAGCTTTTGATTTTAAATTGCCTCGAAATTGAAATAAAAGCACCTGTACCTGCAGATCATCCTCGAAAGCGTACAGTATCTTCCGATTTTTCTGCGGACAATTGGCCCCAAGGTCCAAATTTCCACGGCCGGGACAACTGAGCCCAGAAGCACATCCACAAAGGTACAATAGTCATGTCTGCTCGTAGTGGGAAATAAAGTTAGGGTACAATTTCAACTTTTTTGTAAACATACAAGTTGAAAATTACAAACTTTCAAAAAGTATCATTTCCGTTATCAAAATTCTTAAATTTCTCATTGTCTATCTTCAATTGTTCTCGTTTTATAAATACTTCCAATCAACCTGAAACCTAATTTTACCTCACTGAAATCTACCTACATTCGATTTTTGGACCCGTTTCAAAACAAAGCAAAAAAGTTCGATTTCAAATTATTTCAACGAATGTAATTTTTTTTTAATTTCAAAATTTTGAAACGAGTCGAGGAGGAGACAATAATGTACAACTCACAGTCGTCGAGCGTGGATGCGGTTTGTTCGGCGACTTATTTGGAAGATTATTTGGACAGTTTGGAAACGTTACCGGACGAAATTCAACGCCATGTCTCCGAAGTTCGACGATACGATTCGCAGTATTTCGGTAAGTTGGTTGCATGGTAAAAGATTGTAAAAGATTTTCTTGGTCTTTTGTTTGAATGGTTTCGTTTTTCGTTGTATTTTCGGTTTTTTCTTTTCAAAGGTTTTTGTTTTTGAGTTTCGTTCGCTTTGAGACACGAAAACTTCCTTTGTTTTGGCGCCCAAACTTTTTCTCCTGTACGAATTTTGAAGAAAATTTTTTCGTTGCATACTTTTGATTGATCAAAGATTGCTTTTGCTTTATTTCGCGCCAAAATTTTGACCTCGTAGAACTTTTCTTGTCTTTTTTTCTCATCGCCGCTGAACGTTACTTACTTAGTATTTATCGGAAAATTTTCACTGTCTCAATTCTCTTTCTGTCTCTAACAAACTCCCTTCTATTCTCCGTTTTCAGAAGCCATGAAAAAAGTGAAACAACTCCAAGACGAGCTGATGAATTACGGCGTCCGAATCGAGGAGAATAATCCTCCCTCGTCGCCCGATGTCAAAATCGAATTGATCGACGAGACGCCGACGAATTCTTCGTCGAACGAATTATCGCCCGAACAACGACGATCGAAACGAATGGCCATCATGAAGATGTTGAAATATCAATTGCATCGATGTCAGAATATCGCCGATTTGAAATTGGCCGAATTGGCCACGATCAACGAATTGATCGAAGGGAAAACTCGTCAATTGGAACAAGATAGCAGGAATATGGGTGAGTTTAGTTTCCGATGTATTCTTTTTTCAAGGTTTTTGTGCCTTTTTGAGCTCTTAGGCATATCTAGTGGCTAATTTTCTATCGGGACTGAGTTTTGTAAAAAAAGACGTCATACTCGATCTAGTAACGAACTTCTTTCCCGTTTCAGAATTGGATCTGAACGAAGACAACGCCAACGCCTCGTCGAAGGTGATTGTTGGCTCCAGCTACAGTACGGACAGTTCGGCGGCGTCCCAGGATCGATCGGTTCGCTCGATCATGCGCGGTTTCTATCGCGGCGATAAGGAACGCGCCGCTGCGGCCGGCACTTCGACGGAGGGCCGCGAGGACGGTCATCAACAACAATCGATACGAGCCAGCGAGAAACAACATTCGCTGAACACCAGCATGGCCGCCACGATTCTCACGTCGATCGTGGCCAGCGAAGCGGAATCGTCCGAAGCCGCTTCACCATCTGCCTCGTCGTCGACTCACATGGAGACTACCTCGATTCGTCAAGGCGTCAAACGTCCACGTCGTCAAAAGCAATTTCCCGATTTCGTTCGGGAAGCGGATACAACATCGTCGAATACGAATTTATCGACGAACGGACTCAACGCCGCTTCGCCGCCGGGCGCGGCCGCATCGCCAGCACCGAGCGCTCCGAATACTCGAAGCGGCAACAATAAGGAACGATCGGGCGGCGGCAATGGCAATCAAGCTGGAAAACGGAGGAAGAAAACGACGCGTCAAAAGATCGACGCTGGCTCGTCGGGCGGCGGCAGTGGTGGTGGTGGAAAGATCAAGTTCAACGTTCCGATCGATCCGGACGAACCGACTTATTGCTTGTGCGAGCAGGTAAGCCTTCTTTTTCGTTTTTTTTCTTCATTTGACGGATGGTTTCTGTTTACTTTGATTCGAATCATGTTTGGGCAATGTCCGGATGGCCAGGGAAGGGTCGGATACGGTTTTGGGTTGGGTAACATTTTCCCTCGGATAGGCCAGGGGAAGGTTGGGATCGCTCTGCCCCTGCTAATACATGATTCGAAATCTCCCCTTTTTGCTCGCTTTTCTCGGCAATCCCTGTTCCAATCTCTCAATTTCAGGTTTCCTACGGCGAAATGATCGGTTGCGATAATAACGATTGCGAACTCGAATGGTTCCATTTCAATTGCGTCGGACTAACTTCCAAGCCCAAAGGCAAATGGTATTGTCCGAATTGCCGCGGCGATCGGCCGAATATTATTAAACAACAAAAATAATCGAATGGATCTTATCCGCCTGCATATTTGGTTTGAACATACTTTTCTCTTATATCCTTATGAAATACATACTTCTTTTAGTGTTTTAAAATGCGGAGAAAAGTAAAATAATTTTCCTTTGAGTTTCTTCGCGATTGTTTGACATTTTTGGGTTCAGATCGCCCTCGTATTTTGTTGATTGAATTTTTGCGAAAGTTTCTACAAAATGGATATTTTTTTTCAGCAGCAATGGCGGATCAACGTGTTCAAGATAAAGATGGTGAATATTACATACCAGCGACGCAACGTTCCGATGGATCGTGGAGAAAACCGCGTCGAGTCAAAGCCGGTTATGTAAGTAGAAATTTTCAATTTTTTTGGTTTCTTGGGTTGATTAGGTTTCGAATTGGTATTTGGGTTCGGACGTGAAATTTTTGATGAGGAATAGTGGAGGATTTGGTTGGGCTCTAGAGAGGATGTTCATTTTGGTTTTGAGGAGTTTTGATTGAGGCATTTGGGATCAGAAAGGCATTGGCGCTCCATGGAGGTGGGAACTTGGTCCTTCGGGTTGGCTCTTTAGGTCTGATTGAGCTTATGGGTGTCTCGATTCCACGTGGCTTTCGGGTGAGGCTACACTTGGCTTTGAGGATTTCAAGCGATTTTGTCCTTTTCTTGTACACATATGGGTCCACCATCTTTCCGGGCGGCTACAGTGGGTTCTTCTTCTCAGTAATCGTGCCCATTGTCCTCAAAACTTCAATATTTTCCCTCACACATTGTCAGTCACTAAAAAATCCAATCACTTTCCTTCCCCCTTTTGGTTTTAGATCCCTCAAGAAGAAGTGCCCAAGTACGAAAGCAAAGGGAAGCAATACGCCAAGGAACAATCGACGTTTCCGGTGGGGATGGCGGCCGAATTCGCTGGTGCTGGTGATCAACAACAATCGATTCCCGGTTTGACATCGATCGCCGTCAAACCGAAGAAGAAAACGACGAGCGGCGGCAATGGCGGCGGCAAGGCTCAATCGTCCTCCTCAGCTACCTCCTCGTTGCCGTCTTCATCCTCGTCGACCAAATCCACAGCTGCCGTCGGTCCATTCGCCGAGATCGAGAAGAAGCTCAAGAATCAACAAAAGAAACTACGCGAAATCGAGCAGCTACAAACCAAAATCGATTCGGGCGAATTGGCCAATCCGGAGAAGAATCAAATGGAGAAGTTGGCCAAACGGGACGAGATCGAGAAGGATATCGCCACATTGGAAGAAACGTTACAACGTTTCAAACTTACGGAAAAATCTTGACTTTCGATATTAGGGCATTTTGAAAAACGTTATCCGATTATAGTTATTATCAAAAATGACTATCACTCGATTTTTTTGTTTAATCCGTTTTTTGGACTTGATAACATTGAAGTTTCGGTTTTTCTTATAATTCGTGCTCGAATAAATAATTCGTGTTCGATCATCGTGCTTCTTGATGAGCTGAAACTTCGTCAATCGGTTACTCTTCGCAATGATTTTTTTTAAAATTCTATGGCTTACCTTTATATGCGAGTTCCAACGATTTCGAGATCAATTGCATGTCGGACTCAATCGTTTTCGCCCAATTTTCCACATCGCCGATTTCCTGCAGAACATAAAAAACAGTTATTGATTAAAATTAGAACCTAATTCAAGCAAAACACAACAAACAATCAAAAGGAAGCTTGTCCGACTTACCTTCAATGCCTGATTGAAATTATCGATCAATTGTAACCATTGGGCCGTTTGTTTCGCCAACGTGGCCGCGCTCGATTGAAGTTTCCTCGCCTCCGAGTCCAAACGACGTTGATTCGTGTATGCTTGACCGATTCTAAAAACCAGACTTTCGAAAAGGGTTTGTTGAAATAGATCATCGAAAATTCAAGAAAAAAACTTCAACAGGACAGAGAAAATCAGAAAATTCAACTGAATAGTAGTAACATAAAATAAAATGAAACACTACAAAAAACAGAGTGTCAATCAGCAGAAACTAGCCTTGCATGAAAATAAACTTCAAAAAATCGTTCAAGATTCAGAAAGGTAAGAAAATCTTCGTAAGAACTTCAATAAACCATTCAAATACTTCCAAGAAATTTACTTACTTGACATTCAAACTATCCACGATTGCGTGCGTTAACGTATTGGCGGCTGTGATCGCTTCCGATTGACGTTTATCTGCAATTCAGAATCGATCAAAAATTTTACATATTCTTCGATCATTCAAAAAACAAAAACCAAACCAAAAACAAAAACTCAAAAAGCAAAAAGTTGCTTACCTTGAAGTTCTTTTCGATATTGTTGTTTCGCTTGATGCTCTTTTAATAAAGACGAAAGCATTCTTTTGAAATTTTGATCAATCGATAAACGATCCGATTCCTGAAATCGCAAAATACTATTATTAGCTTCAGCAGACATCAGAAAGGAAATTCAAAACTTCAAAAAAGGTATCAAGCGGCAAGTTAACCGTCTATATTTGCATCCAAAAAAATCTTAAAAACCATCATCCTTTACTTTTAATCAACTCAAAAACGGCGACACGAAGGCCAACAAGCTATTGCACTCTGAAAATTCCGAATTATTAGTACACGACGAACCAAAAAAAAATCAAATCATATCAGTCGTATTCGTCATCGTCGAAATCGTAGAGCCAAGTTTGTACATACACGCCGCTGATTTTGCGATATTTCGGAAATTGCAACTTGCTCCGAATCTCGTCTCCAATTCCGCCCAGTCGTTTCAATTTCGGGCACCGATCTACGATTTCTTGCAAATATCGAACGCTGATTTGACAGATTTGATTCGAGTGCAATCGCAAGCCGAAAATTTCCAACTTCGGGCACGATTGAGCGATCGCAATTAATAATCGATCGGTGATATGTCCGTGCAGGATCAATACGCGCAATCGGACGGCTTTCTCCAACAGACCAATCAGTCCATTTTCGTATCCATCTCCTTCAGCGCTGCAATTCAGCACGAAGATTTCCAAATTCGACCCAAATCCATCGCTCCATTTTTCTAATACTTGGCACCGACCGGAGAGGCATCAAGTTCAAGAATACGTAGATCGGTCAGCTTCGTTGCATCTGTCAAACACTCGAGCTCAAGCGGTCCCGTACCACCATCGGGAGAAGTAAATTTGAGGGCGATTCGTTTCAAACTTGGCAATTGAGCGATTTTCTTGATGTATGCGTTTACTTCCTCATCGCGGTAAACGTCGTTCGTGAAATGGAGTTCCTCCAACTCCATCAGACCGCAAATATCGGCCAGGTCTCCATGGGCACCGGATATCATGATCGAACGTAAATAGGGCATATAATAGCGAATCGTCGCGCAGATTCCCTCCATATCGAATCGATCGTGGAAGTAAGGCTCCATCGCTAGCTTCCTTAATTGACCTCGACGACCGATCGTTTTGCGAACTTCAATAAATTCAGGCTCGAAATTCGTACAACCGTTGTCATTGCAATCGCGGAAATTTAGCGCCGTCCAATTCTCGTGTGCCGCCACCGCCTTCAATAATTTTTTGTTGCCTTGTAGGCGCGAACCGTTGCAGCGATTTTTGTGGCAAGTAGCGAACGAGAATGCGATTCGTCGTAAACTCGGCGCACGCTCGTCGATCAAATTGGTCAGTTGTGCAGGTTCGACGTGCGTATCCCCGAAGCGGATGTCGGTTAATCGCGTCGTGTCTAGCGTTTCCAATGTGTCCAACGTGTAAAGCGAATCTCGACTTGACGAAAATGTGAATTTCTCCAACTGCAACGGCGAATGGATGTCGCGACCAACGACGAAGGACGAGGCGAACTGATCGAGTACCGTAGCGCTATGTCCTCGGCGGAGTCGCAATTGCTCCAAACTCGCTCGACTTTGAGTTGTTTCGAGAAACTCGGCCACCAATTCCAATTCCATTCGTCGTTCAATCTGGTAATAATTGGAACTGCCCATGGAAATCGATTCCAAACGTTGGAATTTGGCGAGCGATTGAACAGCGTCCGAACTCAATTTCGTGTTTTCCAATAAGATATCGATTCCGACCAGAAATGGCGATCGCTGGATGAGCTTTCGTAAAACCGATTCGACCGGTTTGCCGGTCGACGATTCATCTTCCTCGTATTCCAATTTCATCGATAATTCGCGCTCCAAATTTATACATCGGAGTTGTTGCCAGGCGATGAACGTAGCGGCTCGAAAATGCTTGCTCAACAATTCCAACGCTGGCCATTGGGCGACGGGAATTTTGACGATAATTTCGGCGAGGAAGTCCGATGGCAACGAAAGAAACGGATCGATGGCTTCGGCTTCGGGCGATGAAGAATCCGTCGTTTCCATATTCGGACGTTCCGCATTCGATTCGTCGGTGAAGTGATCCGAATGATGTGTTTCCATGGCTCGTTGTGACGATGAACGGCTGGAAAATTGAGTTTGTAAAAATGTTCGAATAGTACTGTATTTATTTATTTATTTTTGTATTTTTCATTTCTGGACAGGATTCCGTGAAGACCCAAGAAATAAAGAAAGCATTATTTCTTGGGTCTTCAGGGAATCCTGCCCTGTCCAGAAATGAAAAATACAAATAAATAAATAAATACAGTACTATTTGAACATTTTTACAAACTCAGATAACTCGCAGAAGAATTCAACTACACAAAGAAAGTCAGAAAAATCAACGAACTCAATTTCCATAAATAACTTTTCAAAAAATCGGAAAGTTCATCAAAAATTGCAAAAAACTTTAAAAAAAAACTTCAAGAAACATTTACTTACTTGGCACTTGTGTTATCCAAATATCCAAATTTTAACGACTCGCAGCCGCGATTGGTTTCGATTGGCGGTTTATCTGAAAACAAAATCGATCAAAAAATGTCATGCATGTACATAATTCATTTTATAACAAATAAAGATTCAAACAAAAATGCTTACCTTGTTTTCGCTTGATGTTTTTTAATAAATGTGATATAATTTTACAAATTTTCAATCGATCGACGCCGAAAAATTCAATCGAAGAAGAAAATCGATCGAAAGAAAAGATCGCCCATCGACCACTCAACGAAAAAGTCGACCATTTCCCGCGCTTAGCAGACAACTCTCTCACTGCTTATGACAAAACGGAATGGGTAGCGCGAATTTCTACTCTCTGTCTCTCTGGTTGGGTCTCATTCCCTCTCTCAACTTTTCAAATTTTTTTGCAAAGTACAGTATCAGGATTTTTTAATGATCTATTTTGT
>JAQGCW010000097.1:0-16592 GCA_034700065.1 Mesodorylaimus bastiani | reverse complement strand
CTCGATCGACTGACATATTCGGTCTTTTGGTATTCCTGCTCCAGCTGGTTCGTCTGATCAGCGCTGAACGTCGTTCGAGGTCGGCGCTCGCGTTGACTTCGCTTTCGATTCGTCGTCGAGCTCCGAATCATCATCGGATTCGGAAGCACGTTCGAATTCAGTCCGATCGCCGATGTACTGCCGCCAGTGGCCGCATTCGTTTGGTGGTGTATCCGAAGATCCAGTTCGTTGCTCTGCGCTAGATCGGTCGGACTTCTCGAATCCGTATCGTCGGAGGTGATCCGATCCTGGCCGGATGGATGTTGGAAGTGATGGTGCTGCTGCTGATGCTGACGACAATGATCGGCCAGAAGGGCGTTGATACTAAACGGCATAAAGGCCGGTAGATTGGTCAATGCCGATCGATTGGACTCCGTCGGCATTACGGAGTCCAACGCAGTCGCATTGGCCATCTTCGGCGAGGTGTCGTGGAGATTGTCGTCCGAGGAAGGTTCGGCGGATGGCGATTTCACGTATTTCACAAACGCCGAACTCCGCGATGGTTGGAAATTGGGCGAGATCGATAGGCCGAGCGTGTTCTCCAAGATTCGGCTTGTGGAGGCGGCGATGTCCATGCTGGGAATAAGTAAGGGGAAGGTCTTGGAGAATGTCAGAGTGGAACTTGGAGACGCTCGGGAGTGACGGTGGAGTTAGCCGAACGGCTCCCAGTCCGATTATTCCTTGTACCTGGCTCCACCTCGCTCTTCATGGATCCTGAAATCTAGCTTCCCTCGACACCTGAATCCCATCGAGTCCATCGGGAAGACTATAGGGATTGAGGAGTCCCGCTCGGGTATCCAACACCTCTACTACCCACAAGCTAACCCTGAGTCCCAGAGCCCATAACCTACCCAGACCCATCCATCCAAACCACCTGAACCCAAACTCCCTCGCTCCTGACCTCCACCGCTCAATCGAATTCGAAGCAAGACCCGAAGCAACAAATAATCACCTCCGCCCGCCCGCCCGACTGAACGAGCAGGCCATATACGGCGGTTCCTCGAAGACGATGACAAATGAGCTGCGCCGAGAGCTTGGACGAACGATGATGAGGGAAAGGATTTGTTGCTGCTGCTGCTAGCCCTCAGCCTCTTCCCCTCTGCCCGAAACGTACGGGCGCAGTCTCGTGTACGGGCGCAGGTGGTTTAGTCCTCGCCGGCCACCCTAATTATCTTCTTTCCTACTTACATGGCTCTCTCGTTCTCTCTTCGATTTCGATGGGCGCCTTATTTTCCAATCCCAAATTGGACGTCCGTCATTGAGAGCGGGGTGACTGGATACCTATCGCCCTAATTTCATATTAAGGCTCCTTGTTTTTAATATTAATAGCCCCGTATGGAGCCTCGATCGTCCGTCCGTCCACGAGAGAGTGACAACGCAGGTGGGTTCCGAGAAGAAAGCCCTTCTTCCCTCCATCCAAGGGGACAACTTTATCCCCTTCGGGAGGGTTAAATGGCCGGCTAATTTGCACTCAATTAGTCGCCGCCCGCCCGATTCGCGCAAATTCGACGACGCGCGATAAAAACGATTCGAGTTATATCGTTTTACCAAAAAATCCATCAACCGAAAGACAAAGGCAAAAAGAACCGAAAACAGGAGAAAAAAAATTAGAATTCATTGTCCTATATATACTACACATATCACGAAGAGAAAAATTCATCGATCGAGAAAAAAAACGAAGAAACTTAGAAAAAAATGTACACCAAAGTTAATCCGAAGAAAAAACAAAAACAAAAAAACAATTAGAGAAGAAAAGGAACAAAGAACAATAGAACGAACACGTATAAATCCGAATTTCATTTTTTTTAAAGTACGGTACTTATCTTTTATGGCTTGGCAGCGTTTCCACCGTTGTGCGCGTCCGTCTTGACAATTTTACGTTCGCGATCGTCGTTGTCATTGTCGACGTTCGGCGGACGTTTTCGATAACCACCGTCGTTGCCCGCTCGTTCCGAATACTGACGATTATTATGATCCGCCGACGTTTTGGACGAGGCGGCGGAGCCACCGGGCGGTTCGATATGACGATTGGACGAAGCGCTCGACGGACGGTGATGAGAACTATTCGGTCGATGATCCAGCTCGTGATTGCCACCGCGATGTCGCCCTTGACGATCATCGATACGATGTTGCTGTTGCTGCTCGTGACGTCGTCTCGCATCGTCCATCTCCTTCGATGCGTTCGTGGTTGTCGTGGACACATCGGGCATGAAACTTTTGCGAGCGGTCGATGGCGAACCGGCCGCATTCTTGGCTTGTTGATCCGGACGACGATCCTTCATTTTCTCCATATACGATTTGAAGTCCACCACTTTGGCTGCCTCGGGCTTTTGCTTCTTGTCGCCTCCAGCGCCGCCTGACGGCGTCGTCGTTTCACCGAACGGCTGGTGATGCGATTTCGTATTGGTGCCCGCATCCGTATTGGCCGCCGAGTCGGATTTTTGAGCATTCGGGAATTCTACTTCGATTTTGACTTTGGGCGGTTGAGCCGACGATGAGGTGGCCGCAGTAGAGGTGAGCACGCCCACGGCGGCGTTCGCGTGCCCACCCGCATTGATTGACGCTGTGATCGAATTGTACAAGGACGACGGCTCTTGAAGCTCCTCGCCCGTGGTGCCGCCTTCGGTCGACGTCGATGTGCCAGCGCCGCCCGTGCCGACTTCTCGTTTGACCGTCAAATAACGTTTAATCTTGAGACGTTCGGGGCATTTCTGATACACGCTGACGATCTCTTCCGCCAAAGCTGAAAGGAATAGAACTCGTGTTTTAGCTTGTCACTAGCAGAAATTACTATAAAACCTCAAGGGCTTACCTTCCAAAATCTCCTTCGTCACTTCGCTGTCCACGTAATAATACCACGGTTTGCCTTCGTGCGATGTCGGAATCTGTAAAGCGAAAAAGCGAACGGTTAGCGAAAGCCAAAAAAGTATGAATTTACATATGGCGCTGCGCTGTGCTGCTATTCTTTCCTCCTCCTCCTCCTCACTATCGCATAACAGAACGGGCGGCCCATCAAACATGCCTATTTTTCTTTCAGAGCGTGTCCTAAACGGCGAGCATCGGATGGAGCAAATCTACGCTTCTCAACAGTACTCATCTCCCCCATTTCGATGAACTAGTCTCCGAGCACTTGGACGAAAAGTCTTTGCAACACCTAATCGAGTGAAAAACCGGTTCAACAGACGGAAAAGTCCCACAAGCACTCCTCTTCCCTCTCCATCTCAAATGTATCAATTCTCCGCTATCTCCTATCAAAACTCCTAAGCTCAGAAAAACTAATAAAAAGTATAAAAACTTGCTCCTTCCAATACCTGATCGCCGTTGTGGATTAGCATTACATAGGTGCACAAAGCGGCCCACCTCAGTCGCGAGTAACGAGACCTCTGGACCAAACCGCCAACTACGAATCACGATCGCAGTGTCCAGTCCCGGGATGATGAGGACACGGACACGAATCGCAGCGATGCGTAGGGCGAGCAATTACGGATATTCTACTTTTAAAGAATTTAAACCCCTCGCGTGCTCTATCAAAAGCCCATCGCTCCCGCTGCGTCGCTCCGATCGAACGCGAGAAACCGCGTTCCTCGCGCCTCATCATCCGTCACCACCACCGTTCGCCGCCCACTTCCTTGCGACGCAATTGAGAAGACAAATCCGATCGATCGCGGTTTCCCGACATACCGACCAAAACGGCGAGCTCGAGTGAGCTCTGCGCGCTGTATGGAAAGCTCGTCATGGGCCGCCGATGCCGCGTCCGAGTTCGATGAAAGGCTCTCACGAGAAGAACCGAACCGAAGAGCTCAACGGACGGGCTTTATACCGTAGCAGCGGGATTGGATGTAGCGCAAAAATTAGAAAAAACTGAAGCAGTGCTACTACCTCCCACTTGGCCCAGCTGCAGGCCAAAAATATCGAGGCGCAGGCGACAACGGCCGGGCGGTATCGTAGGCACAACGTCGTCAAATGGAGGCTGAAACAGAAAAGAAAGAAGAATTAGCGATGTAAGCATTGAGACGACACATAAATATAGAATCTTATACGAATCAGCCACAAGTTTAGCTGATTTTTACAAGATCCGATTAATAAAAACGGATGAAACCCAAACGAACATACCAATCGTTTGTGAAATGATAAGCGGCTTGCGCCAACTCTTTCGGAGCTGAAATTAGATGGAACCGAAAACCATTAATAGTTTTCCTCAAAATTCCATCCCCTCAACAAAAGCAAGAAAATTTACAAAGTCATCGCTTACCTTTCACCATTTGAATACATTTGACAACGTATTGATTCGGCACCGCGACGGTCAATTCGAATCCTGAAAAATTAAAAAGACCGATTTAGCGAATGTAAAAAAGCAAAAGGAAAAAGCTCATCTCCTTTACCCAACGTTTGGAGCAAAATATTCTCGTAAGTAACGATTTTTTGAGCTTCGTCGTTGTAACGCTGAAAACACAAAACATTTCAATTGCAAAGACCCCAAAGAACGATTGAAAAAGTAGAAAAAAAGCATCAGATAGACTTACAGTTGATTTTGTGTCCAGAGGCGGATCGTCCCGATGTTGGAGAACGTGCGCCACTTTGACGATATATTCCAGCTTTCGTGGTGATTCTTCCACTTTGGCGGCCAAAAATATACAAGCTGCGGCCACATCCTGAAAAAAAAACGAACAAAAAGCTCGGTTAGCTGGTAAAAAGAAAACGACAAATGTAAAAAAGACGGATGTATGATAAAAAGGCACTTACGTTTCGCGGAAATCGACGGAACGAATGAAACGTGTAAAATCGATGCATATAAACCATCGCCACGTTCATAACCAAATGAGTCCTTGAAAAAAGGAAAGCTCAAGGTTATTCAAAGCAAAATTTCGCAAAACTCTCAACAGGAAAATCCTCAACAAAATTTGAACAGAAAAAACGAAAAAGACAAACAAATTTGACTTACAATTGTAATTTGATACCCAATTCGTAAATGAAACTCGCCGTTTGTTGTCGATAATACAATTCTTTCTCCAAATCGACACCCATTTTCAAGGACGGATTCGTTTTTTGCAGATGTTCGGCGGAGAAAAACCAACGAGACGGCGTTCCGGGCATACAATCGGGAATTTTCGACGTCGTTGTCGAGGCGATCGTTGACGAAGACGTTGTAGTCGTCGAATTTGTCGTCGATATTGTCGAAGTCGCTTGAACGACGACGGCGGCTACACTTTTTTGAGACGAATCTTTCGACGACGGAGTCGTAGCCGGTCGACACAGCGACGAAGCCATGGCCGATGCAACCATAACCAAAATCAACCGAAATCCCAGACGATTTTCTTACAATTTCGAAATTGTCCGAAGAGAATATTTTGATGAATGTCGACGAAACTGATTCTTTTCCACGGAATTACGAAATTATCGATTGGAATTTTATAAAAAAATTTCCAAATCGATCACAAAAACATTCGTTCGGAGATGAAAATTATTTTTCTTTTCGAAATTCGTCGAAAATGACGAAAATGCCAGACGCGCACATCAAGCGATTTCATTTTGTCATAAGCAGTTAACTACTTATAACAAATTCAAATTTCAATAATCGCATTCCTCATGTTTCAAATTTACGATTTTACTTCCTCTTGAAAATTTTAAAAAGCAAAGCAATATTGTATTGATTTGTCATTTCATTTCCTTAAGCCGAATTGTTGACTCAGATTGGCTGCCTTTCGTGTCGGCCATTTTCTCAAACATCTGCCCGAAGCATTTATTATTTTTATTATTATCCATTATAAGCCCTGGAGAGAAGACGAAAAAGCATATTTTTCGCTACGAATTGAAATGAAATGGTTTCTAAACGAACATTGAATGTCTTAAATGCGCCATGAAAAATGTGAACATCTCAGAGAAAATCCCAAAAAAATAAAGAAGCATAAAGTCTAAAGGCAAAAAAATGGTTGAAAACAAATGATGCATGTGTAAATTTTAAGAAACCGAAATCAAAAAAAAAGAAGATTTTAAACCTAACCAGTCTGTCTCCCCGTACAATTTGAAAAAAAGAAAGCCTCATTGTCCTCCCTCTACTAAGGCAAAATAAGGTTTTCGAAAATGAATATGAACACAGCGCATCGCGAATAAGAAAAGGCAAAAATTTGAAAAAATGAATTCTCAACACACACAATTTCTAAGAATTACCCAAAACCACAGAAAAAAAATCGAAAACGAATTGAATCATCGAATATCCAAAAAAGCAGTGTCCTAAAACTCGTATCGAGTCTTAGGAGGAAACTGTAACATAAAAGCTTCGGTCACGACATTAACGAATGACAAAAAAGGTAATGCAAGCAAAAAAAACGAAGAAACAAAACAATGTAATGAAACTTGAACCAACGAATGAAGTCCCGAATTGGAGACCATTTTTTAAAATAAAATGACCATCCAACCATTCAATCAAAAAAACAGAAAGAATATAACCATGTCCCGGTGGATTCCCTTGTCTCAAAACTGTGTCACACATACACATTTAAAAAAAAAGAAACACGACAATAAAAGTTCCAACGAATAAAGAACAGACAAACTTTTTAAATTTTGAAGAAAAAACTGTATCATTCCATTAGCAGCAACAAATATTCACATCATGCGCAATGCTTGATACCAAAGCAAAACTGTATAAGATGCATAAGAAGAATCCAAAAAAAGAACACACGAATAAGGAAACAAGAAATGAACGAACTCTAATTGGAACGTTCCATTTCGAACGCACGAAAAAAAGAAAGTTGCACATAAACTTGGTAATTATCCTAATTTTTCTATTCTAGCTCGTTCGAAAAGCTTATACAGAGGACAAAAAATGAACGAAAAAAGACACTCCCTACTCTCTTTCTCTCCTTTGAAAACGAAAAATCTCGTACGAACTACTGAATACGTTTTTTCCCGCTTAGCGATTCGAATAATCACTGGGACTACGCGTGTGAAACTGAGCAAAAAATATTTCAAAAAAATTGCGATCTCTCTATAATTGGCTCCAAAACCCCGAAAAACTAAATTCGAAAAATTTCATATTGTACCTACCGAAAACTTTCTTAAACTAAGGAAGACGAGGAAATAATTCTCGTGCATTGAAGTTGAAAATACGTATAAATTTTTAATTGGACGACGATGTCCATTCGGCGTGTCCATATTCGGCCATTGATCGATTGATCATGACGTCCTGAAAAAAATCAGAATGAAATTTGTATGAGTAATTGGCTTACTGCGTTGGATCAGCGAAATTAATTTCGATATGCGCCCCTCATGGTTCACCGAATGCATTCAATCGAGTTCTCCTCTTTCCTACACTTATCCTAACCTATCAATTAGGCGCCCCTCAAATCCTGATCGCTATCAAAATTACATGTTCGCCCACTGTAAACAACCACTCGCAAAATCCTATTTGCTCGTTGCGCGCTTCGATGACTTTTCGTGACAACTCAATTCATTACGAATGAATTTGATGTAAATAAATAGTCAAATTTCAAATGGACCGGATATTCATTCGCATTCCGCTAACCCTCAATTAATGCTGCACCCAGGGCGAATCCATGCACCGCGCTCTACAAGCCTAAATTCATCCAGCGGTACTGCACAAAACCGAATTCAAAAATCGGCTTACCTTTAAATCTTGTCCGGGCGTGTACAATTCGATCATAGGAATATTATCTGGCGCATGTCCAACCACTGTCGCTTCCAGAACTTTACCCTGCGACAATTTCTCGAACGAGGAAGCCGCTTCTTGAGACCAACCATCTTTTCCTGAAACGAAAAAAGAGCATTTAGTCAAACAAAGACAAGAGAACAGTATCGAAAACAGTACTTACCGGGCTTCACATGGGCCAAATAGCATTCGATCGCTTGAAATGGTAACGTCATAAAATCGCTCCTGAAAGAAAAATCAAACTCCATTATGACAGACATTCTGAGAACTCATCAAACTTTTGTGTCCAAACAGTAAAATGTCTCCCGCCGGAAGTCCCAACATATGCGACCCCGAATGATTCAACTCCCGAACTAACCTGATTTGACGTAATTCCGACGCTGGTATTCTCGAATAACCGCCATAATCGACGAATCTGACCAGAACTTCGTCCGACTCCTCGTAAACCTCGATCGTTTGAGCTCGGTACCAACCACCTTGAATCGGCGCCGCGCAAATTACTCCAACTTAAAAAGAAGAAAAAAACGGAATGTGAATAATTTTGTGGTTCAGACAATGCGACCCCGACAAATTCTCAGACTTATTTCCCCTCGGGCATGGAAGAAAAAACTTTATATTCTCCTAGTTCCCCGAAAATAGTAAACGCAACTATAGTTATACTAAATGATTGACAAATTTCAAGGTATACGGATACGTGACCTCGTTCATCTTCCCCTTTTTTCCTTTTCTATTTCTCACGAGAAACGGGTGGCAAATTCTAAAACCGGCGCTGAACATCCGCTCATGCCTAGAATCCATTTATCACTCTTCGTCTTCGAGCCCTCACACCACGACAACTGGTCTTTTTGATGTGACACCGCGTTCTTTGAGCGACATTAATTTTGTCAGATCACCCAACCCAATGAAACAGGACTGCGACCCGCACTAACCTACAATTTGATACACACACGGGATAGTTTCTATGCTCTCCTTTCCTTCCCCGCAGAAAAATAATTATAAAGTTTAAAAAACCTGCGACTTACTGTCAAGCGGACGAGGCAACGGCGGCACGCCGGTCATTTGATTATAAACGGCCACCATATATTGATCCAAACGTGTCAAATGCGAGAATGTCGGATGAGTCGGTTGTTGGACGAAAAAGTGACCGGCATTGACGATACTGCTGACCACAACTTCGCAATTGATAGCGTCCGGTAAATGCAACTGAAAAGGAAGATAAATGCAACATTAGTTATCTTCATAGGTCTTCAGTTGGCTTCTGTTCTTAGGCGTTGCCTTCAGCCTGTATCGTGCGTAATCATGCCTAGCTTTTTATGGGACCACCCTCAACAAGGAAGTTCTTTCGGTTTTTCTTCAAACTAAAAGCGCCAAGATCTCCCTCCTCAAGGAGCCAAGTTTTCGCCCGCCCTCTCTTGACTCCTTTTCACGTGTCAGTTCATTCAACAAAATTAAGCGCTTCTCACTCGCGCGCGCCATCAATTCGTTCGTTCTTCTTCCCCTGGCTCGCGGCCACTCATCCGTCAACTAAATGGGAAAAGATACCGACCGAGGCATTTTTGCCGCCATCGCACTCGGCGGATGATTCCAAACTTGATCGTCGTCACATGACGACTTCACCAAGCATACGTGCCTACCTTCTGCTGGTTCCCAAACTATGTGATCGTATATCAAACGGGCACTCCAAACTACGCAACTGGCTCTAGATGATATCGCCCCAGTTCGCCCCAACTTTCGCGCTCGCCCGCCTGCTCTTTTCTCAGCGCCAAAAAGGTGCCTACACGCGGCCGATTCAATCTATCATCGTGTATGTATGCGCGTTTACGTTTCAAGATCGGGCGAACTTTGAAACAGAAGCAGGAGCCTACCTATTCGCTGACTGGTGCCTGCCGCCAAAAGCCTATCGTACTATTCGTTCGTTCGTTGGCTTTTGCTCTCTCGCACGTGATAAAAGCATTTTCTGATGCAGCAGGCAAGGCCAACCCAAGACGAACACAGCCAGCATCTCTCAAACTAATCAGCCAACGTTTGAAAAAAGAGATAAAACGGTCCTCGCTCGCTTTAGAAAAGTTTTCCCAACTGCTATATGTTGATGTGTCTAATTTTAAAATCCTAAAGGTGGCACTTGCATTGTTTGGCGTGAAGAGAGCAGCGCACCGCCCAGTTTCTATACAAAAAACCCACGACTACCGGCCTCCCCGCGAGTTTTACAAGTTCCTTGAACCGAGACCACCCACGAACACTCTCGCTTGTGTGTGAAAAGGATTTTTAAAAAACAGAAAGGGAAAACCCCTCGTTTCATCTCGACTCACCTGAACAACATTATCCCACACGGGCGTTTGCGAGGCGGTAACTGGCGGCGGGATGATCGGCGTCAATTTCAGGTCCGGAAAACGTGACGGCGGGAATTTTCGCCTTATCAAACGGAGGCACTTGTTGATTTGTTCGCGAGTACCTAAGAGAGAAACATTTTTTTTGATAAAAGACTTATAAAAACCGGAATGGAAAAGACCGAACTATGCAACTTACCTTCCAACGTGCATATCTTATGCCTGTCGCTGTAGAAATGTTGCCTGATAACGATGTGAGCTTGCGATTCTTGCGTCAACCATTTGATCGTTGTTCCTTGTTTGCCGATCAATAAACCGACGATATCTTGCGGCACTTCGAATTCGTAGACGGCCGGAATTTCGATCAATTCTTCCACTGGACTCATCGACGATGTCAAGCCGAGCGATGTTCCCTTGCCGCTGTCTTGAGAGCCCTGGAAAAAAAAGAAACAAAGAAAGCATTAGGGTTATTTGTAATCGGATTTTTTTGCTTACAACCACTTCAGACGTGCTTCAGAAAAAAACCTCGACATTCACCTGTCCCACGATCGGTCGGGGGAAATGTGCGCGCAAGAGAGCGAGGAGGATTCCCCCTCGACTTCGAAAACCCTCCGCAGACACACTAAGGTCAGGAAAAAAGCCTTCTCAATGGGCGGCGGGCGGGCGGAACGTGCGAGTAGATGAATTGTTTAATCAGCGGTTTATCTTCTCTTCCTTAACCCTGATGAATATTTACACACACACGCACCAACACACCAATTAAGCGAGCCATTTGCATATGAATATGCGGACGGACGACAGTTAGACCAAACCACTCCCGAGTCTCCGGCTCATCTAGCTCCATATTGCAAGTGCTACCTGTTGAACAGTTTCTCTCGGTGGGCATGGTCCCTCCTATTATACAGTAGCAAGGGCTCATTTGTCGATATCCTCCACGCTCGAAAGGGGCTTATTTGCAATATATATTTGCTTGTCTGGGTCGTCGAAGGCATCTCTCTCTCCTCTCATCAAAAGCGCTGCTCTATAGGCCCTGTATAGCACTAATTGAAAACGAAACGTTCGTTTGGCGGCGATGCATCGGAGCAGTCAGTCCGCGGCGGCGCCATTCGCCAGCTGTGCTCACAGTCAAACGCCTACATAGATCGAATGCCTAGAGGCGAAATCGGCGCCTGTTTCACCACGCACGGTGCTCGTCGTCGTGCCAACCAGCTCTCTCACTTTTCATAGTCTAATAATTTTTGCAACATTTTGATATATTATAAGTCCTCGCTCGGTGCAAGTTGGCCGTGACACGCTTTGTTCTTCTTATCGTTTTCGTTTCCCCAATGCCACCTATCTCGCCTCCTATCGTTTCATTTTTGGCTCGACGGCGGCGGACCAAAATCGGAAGGAAAAAGCCAAAAACAAAAACCAGATTCAGTAAGCAGAGAGAGAGAGAGAGAGAGAGAGCATAGAAGGACATTGTGTGAGGCTGGCTCCCTCCTACTTGCACCAGAGCAGCAACAGTTGTGCAAATGGATGTCTACGCCGCCCTCCTCCCTCATCGTCTACCCGTCTCTGCCATCCACCATGCCCATTCCTCCCACCCTCCTTCCTCCTCAACCAAAATGTGATGAGTGACACAGGTGCGAACGAGGAGAGCCGAATCGAATCTGCCTACTAGCGTCCCGCTATATGATGAAAAGCTTAAAATTTGCCATGCAAACATAACCGCTGGGCAGCGAATAAAACGTATTCTAATCCCGAGTGCAGGCAGCGAACGAGCGTCTTGGCCCGTTCAAGGTGAAGCGCACGAGAGAAAAGGGAAGACCCCTCCTTTAGCAAACCCCAGTGCGCCGCATCTTTGCTCAAAACGGTCCCTTCTTTTCTCCCACCTCGACTCGCCACCTCTCTCACTCTCTAATCCCCTTTTGAACTTGTTGTCATTGATTCTCTGCGCCGAAATTGACTCCCCGTATTTTGCCCTTCGCCGCATATACATACAAACCTATAGCTCATTCACTCCCATCCTTCATTTCCCTCTCTTCCCTCCCTCCTCCTCAGCCCTCATCTTATTTTCAATGACCTTCTTCTCGATGGTTTTTTACGACTTTCTCAGAACAAGACCGACCTCCATCGAGAATTGTAGGGGGACAATTTCCAATCCGATTACACCAGGGTTGTCATTACAGCGCACTTTGTCAACCAATGATACCAACCCTCCCGGAGTCAGTCTTTTTGCATTTTGAAAAAACTTGAGACCTCGTCGTCTTGAAACATGCGTTGTGTCTGCGTTCGGATACCCGAGGGCGAGAACGCTTATATAAAAACTGTAAAGTCCCGTCTGCGAGGTTGAAGAGAGGTGTTCCTTCTCTCTCTCTCTCGAACGTCGACTTGACTAGTGAAAAATTGGCATTGATGGACGAGGAAACCGGAATTCCCCAATCGTAGACAGATAAAAGATAACAAAAGAGATGCGGTACGCCCCAGCGTCGAACTATAGTTGACATTCCCCGAATGAAAACGAACGGGAGAACCATCATCATACCTGCCGTATCCCCGTCCCTCCTCCCGCCTCTTTTTCCCTCCCTCTAGGCGCGTGTGTTTCTTGACGCTTTGCCCGACGACATCGAGCGACGTCGTCGAGACGTCGGCGTCGTTTTATGCGCACAGAAGCAGAAAAAACCTGCTGCCGTTCCTCCCTTCCTTCCCTCCTACCCATGAACAAACCACCAGCAGTTCGGTTTGGGTTTCTCGGAGTGCAAAAGCAGCAGACGGCGCGACAAAAACGTTCAAGTTGAGAGAAGAGGATGATGTAGAAGACTGACGAGACCGGTTTAGGCCTCGCGAGAGCGAGCGGGAAGGGACGCCGACGAAACGAATGACGATGGATCGAATCGAGAATAAATGATTGTCGTTTTCGAGTCTCCTCGGTTGCCAATATGATGCAGCCAGGTACACCTTCCTTTCCTTTCCTTCCTACATGCACCACAAGCCAAAAGCCGTTTCTTAACCCAATCGGAGACCCACCCCGAGAACTTACAACATATGAACGAAAACTGAAAACGAACCTGCCTGCTTTAAAGTCGGATCGAGGTGACACGCCGGATAGACGAATACACAGACGTAAAAACTCGCAGCTTAAAACAGCTCGAAATCGTCCGCCAAAAAACTTCGTCACGAACGAATAATAGAAGCATGATAAAAACTCTTCTATTCCGGCATTTATCGGATGCTTATCGGATTTGGATTTTGGAAGAACCACCCCGAAACCTTCACACACCCCCTCGTTATCTCCAAATACTGTAGCGTGCGAAAACTTTCCTGCTTTGCATGGCCACCTCCCGCCTGGACTGAACAACCGGCTAATCTAGTAACGGTCCGAAAACTATGCCGCGGATGCTAATCTAAGCGTGTGTATGTGCGTGTTGCTCTCTTTCTGCACCGAGTGACCCGATTCGATTCTGTCTACCAAACTATAACAGACCGCGCTCCGCCCACCCCGGGATATCAACCCAGAAAAAAAGATAAATGAGCAACAGACACTCCACTTACCTCGCTGTGAATATCGGACGACAGCGACGGACTTTCGACGCATTGACCTTTGATTGATAGCGGCGATGGTGCGTCGTGGTGGTGGACACCATCGAAACCGTTCGTCTCCACGTCCACGGGACGATGTTGCTGATGACCGTTGAAATAGGTCGCCGCGTTGTTGTTCATTTGACATTTAGCCGAGAATTCGGCCGCTAATTGTGCGCCACGGATTTCCGCCTCGGTCGGATCGCGATGTTGATGATGAATACCGTTGACCATCGTCGTAGCAGGCGGCACGGAAGCTTCCAATACGGCCGGATCGTTGTAGATGTGACTCGACGATGTCGATTTGCCCGACGACGAATATTGCGAATTCGACGATTGATCCAAACCGCCGCAATAACCGTTCATTTGTTGAGCTGCCGCCGCAGTGGCCGAAGGCGGCGACATTTCGTCTCGATTTCTTCGATAATGACGATAATCTCGTCGACCTCCGCGGCCACTCTCGCCGGCGCTCGAATAAGACGACACAACCGTCGTTGTCATTTCGTTTTCTTGACCCGACGACGTTGAAGATGAAGACGACGATTTAATCGCGCAGTGACTGACCGCGACAGACGATTGTCCGTTTGTTTCTTCCGAAATATGATCGTCGGCGACTGCTGGGACGACGACGATGACGGCGGCTTTTTCCTTCTTCTTGTCGACCGACGGCGATAATCGACGTTTGACAGGCGACGATGCGGACGATGAAGAAGATTGGGATTTCGATAATTGCTTCTGACGACCAGTAAGGCGCCGTTTGCGATACCAACGAAAGGCGACTGAAGCACAAACGATAGCCGCCGAGATACTTCCAATTATAATCGTTGCCCTTTTGGCGTTTAGGGCAGAAGACATAATACCACGCTTCCAACGGACGTCAATGCGTAATACCTGCGTGGGAAAGGAGAAGAGACCATGGTTAGAGAGACTGTCTAAGAGGGACGGGGTCACTTCCTAACTGACTGGCCTGGACTAAACGGACTCCCTTCTTCCCCGATTCCAGAAGGAGCTCCCCGTAAACCCTTGACCTTTTCTTTTTTACTGACTCTCTCCCACCCAACGGGAGCTCTGGCGGTGGTGACCCGCCCGCTTCCAAACCCAGAGAATAAATAAGTCCCACCTCATAGTCCTTTTTGTGGAAGGCGAACAGGCAAGAAAAACGTTCGCGTTACGAAAAACACCCGAGTAAACGTCCTGGCAACTGGCCCTACGAAACCGCTAATTATAACTCTCCCAAGACGACGATTGTGTCCCCGTCTACATAAACACACGATAGAAAACACAACCGGAACCTCTGGCGTGTGAGGCAATCGCAACAATCGATGGGGACGAAAAAGGAAAACAAACAGAGCTTAAGGGGAAAACCAAATAAGCCACAGGTGGGTGATTACCTAATTACATACTCCAAGAGGGGAGGAGGGGAAGTAGAGCCACCCATTCAGTTTCCTAATCCCCTTGATTGTTTCCGTTGAATCGGAACCAACAACAAGCCCTGGAGCCAATCCGAACCTAGCGGATTTGCGCATTCGAGATTCCTCTCGCCATTGTAAAACTAATCAAAATTTCCCCATCACGCCGTGGGACAAAGCTCTAGAATCGCCGGATTTGCGCGATTCGAGATTTCTCCCGATGACGAACCATTGAGGCTTCTCATCATCGAAAAAACGAAAGAAAACAATCCTATTCATCCCTTGCTTTCATGAAGAAAAAAACACCCCGTCCCACCCACAAACGGACACTCGCCAAATCCCCCCACGCTCAAGCTGACTTCCTTTCCTTTCGAGAGATTGATGTATCGAGTACATCCTCCTTCGAGATCGAAATCGTTTCACGGAGCTCGAGAAACACACCTAAACTACTACTACATACGATTCCCCAGATATACCCTCATCTCGTCCTCAATATCAAATCTCTTGTGTCCAAACCCGTTGCCAAAAATTCCTATGAACACGAACCGCACCCACCTCCACGGAGAAAACCCGAAAAGAGGAGAATGAACACAAGGCCATCATCTCATCGCCCACCTTTCCACAAAACCCCCTCTCTAGACCCTCTCTACTCCCAATTCTATGACTCAGAAACATCAATCCTTGACTCACTCACCTCGCACACCGCCGACAATTCTCGATCGAAGCAATTTTTTCTGTTCTTCTCGACGACGATTGTTCAACGTAAAATTCTTGCACAACTCGAAGTCAACCAAAAAATGACGACGAAACGTCCACGAGACGACGACGACGATGATGATGATGATGAAGCAAAATTGCGAAATCGAAGGCCAACAAGAATCCAATAAGAACGAGGAAGAAATAATCTGGAAGAACTTGGGGCAGTTTCTAAACCAAACGAGAAGAACGAAGAGCAAACACAAACCAACCAATGCAGACAAAAATTTTGATGCAATGAACAGACATGGGCTGGCTTCTCGTCGAACATTCCTCGCCCCCTTCGCCCCCCTCCTCCGTCTGCCCCCTTCCTCCCTAAAACCGCACCCACTTTTGTCATAAGCATAAAACGTTCGCGGGAAGTTCAAATTTCAAAACATGAAAGAATCCTCAAGTTGGTATTCAAACCAGTTGGTTTCAAGAAGTTTGAAACAAAAAAACATGCAATATCTTTTTCTAATCATTATAACATATTATCGATAAATAGAAATCCATTTCCGATCAAAATCACCAGTTTAGAAAAAATGTGCAAACCCAATGTGGACCCCAAAAAAGAACAAGAAACACGATCGCTAAGAATAATATCAATCCCACACGCCCCGACCCAAATAAGGGCATAAAAATAATATGTGTATCTTCACAGTAATAACATGAAAGAATGAAATAAAACAACACTTTAACATAAAGTGCAAAACAACGCAGGAATAAAACAACTTGAAATTTGTGCACAAAAAAAAAGAGTTCAAAAGTACACTTATCAGTCTTACGGAATTCCATCGAAAGAAAGAACCCTTCCTAAACAAAAGACCTTATCGCCATACAAGAATAAGAAAA
>JAQGCW010000096.1:0-16611 GCA_034700065.1 Mesodorylaimus bastiani | reverse complement strand
TTTTTCTTAAGTTCGCAATGAAACGAAAAGAATTACGCGATACGAAAGTGGACACGGCGATTTCGTACGGATTTTGGAATACGTTCAACGAAATAGAGATAAGTTTTTGAATGTTTTTCTTTGAGATGAACCATTACATCTGGAATTTTGTGTTTTAGATCGCTCCGATCATTAATCACGGCCAATTCGTCGGCAATTACCCATTGGGTCAATTGGGAAAACCTGCGGGTGGTAAGTTGGTCAATTTCCTTTTTCTTTGTCCGTTGAAGGTGATCGGAATAATTTTTTTTTTAAATTTCAGGGGCTTACGTATGTCAGAAATCGGACGTCTTGACAGCCGCGCCGCTTTTGGATGGGACGCACGGGACGATTATTTTATGCAAGATTCTGAACGTAAAAACGCAATTTTCGATGTTTATGACCTTTTAATGAGAACGTTCTTTCAATCAATTCCAGGGTCGAGTGAAATTAGTACCGGCCCATTCGTCCGGTGGTTTGGAACCGACGTACAATTTCGATTGTCACGCACCAAAAGCGGAGGGATCGAGGAGTACCAGCGACTTGAGCCCGTTGCGATTGTTCGAAATGAATTTGGTAAGTTGCATGCTTTTAAAAAATTGTCTTCACTCTTTTTCTCTGTGCGAATCGTGACTCTTTTTTGTCAAGACCGGACCTTTTAATTTTTTTGCAGCTATTCCTCTACGATTACATCGATACGGAATTATCACCCACGCCGAGGAATATTTGCCCCGTGGCCATCATCGAATACATTTATCGCGATGATAAAAACATTCCATATTGGATGAAGAACGAACAACACATTTGGAGCGGTGGAATTCGATTCGGCGATGCACCGGCCAGTCAGAACATCCAGAATTCGTTGCGTCTGTTGAGTTGGTTAGCCAAAATCAAGCCGCCGTTTTTGTAAGTAGTTTCTTCTTTGGCTTTTTGTAGTTTCATTTGAATTCAGCTTCTCATGCGAACTTTTTTTTTTGTTTACAGGCCTGATATGCTGATGATCAAACGTCTGGTCCCGATGACCTCGTGTATGGAATGGGCGCCAGTGCGCGAATTATGCACGCAGGCACAAGGATTGTTATTCAATCAGAAACGGGATCTTCGGCTATTAAGTACGGGTCGATTCGTCAGCATTTATCGATTGGTTCGCAAAGACAAGGATCGCGCGGAGAAATTCTTGCAATTCATCTCGGTCTTGTCCAAGAATCAATGCGTAAGTTAGAATTTGGTCTTTGGAGTTGAACAGTTCTTATGCATCGTTTCCTTTTTTTAGGTGGGTCTAGCCCCGTTGCCCGAAGGAACGGCGTGTTTGGTTTGTCCGCCGTCACATTTCTCGTGCGCATTGGGAATTCCGCCGACGAAAGATCTACAATCGTGTTTGTACCTGGTCGTCTTCGCCTTTCGGTCGTTGGTAACAGGATTGGGTAAATCTGGTTTTTCCTTGCTTGTGGGCTTGGATGCAAAGCTTTCTTATTTTTTTTTTCTTCAGACTATCGCCGAGACCCGTACGAACCGGTGTCGCATTTGGACGCGAATCCGATCGAAGGCAATATGTTGACCGATTTGAAATTGACCGACGTGAATCAAGAACTTATCAACCAATACTCGCCATTCCCGCCGCCCATGGTACCATTGCCGCCCATGGCGAATGGTCACAACCACGTTCGCAACAACGAGATGTTCCCGATGTCCAGGAATCAACAACATCTACAACAACCACAACAACGTCAGCCAATATTGCACCAACAACAACGAGTAATTCCGGCAGCAGTCATGGCGGCGACAATTCGCGATCCACGAATTCATCGTCGATTGATGCAAGAGACGAATCAACGAGCCGAAATGGATTCGAGAGGAATCAACGAGCAACTACGAACAAGAATCGAATTCGGACATGAACTGAACAGGAATCGAATCGAATTGATCGAACAAGAGCGGGAAGAATCGGACGACGTTGTGGATCTGACGGATGCGGATGAAGTGGACGAAGGTGAGTGCATCGGTTTCTTTGGCGTTTGGGTGGTTGGAAGTGTTTGCAAGTTGTTTTTTTTTCAGGTGTGAGTGGCCTCGGGCAACACGAACCTCGAATAATGCCGTTGGAAAACGTGGATGATGCTCGACAAGGATCGATCAACGGGAATGAATCTCAGTAAGTAATGAATGAATCGATGAGTGTGATTGAGAATCAATCACATTCAGTCGATTATGAAGATTAATCTCAATTTTGATTGGCTTTAGGGAACCCTCGGGCGAATTGATGAACCGAAGTTTCATGAATGTCGTCTATGACGAGCGATTGGGCGATCAATTCAGAAAGAAACGCCAGTCATCGTCGGATGGAAGCGATGAAACATCTCCAGCGAAGGTTCGACCAGTTACCGAAGAACAGGTAAGTCCCGATTTATTTCATCTTTGATTCCATCAACGAAATATAAAACTTTCTCTTATTTCAGCAACAACGATCCGTATCGACCAACGAACGCGTTTCGGCAATTTCGAATAGCGCTGCTCGAACCTCGACTTCCATCACCCAATCGAAACCAATCGCCATCATTCCGAAATCCGAACCCTCACCTTCAACTTCCGCGGTGACTATAGCGCCATCGACTGCTCCAAAACCATCAGCATCGATTCCGCCGTTGGACACGAAACCGCCGATTATGAGCTCTGGTTGGGCTCGACCAATATCGGCGGCCAAATTGGCTTCGACCACGGCGCAATCGTCGACCAAACCGGCCGAAGCATCAGCGGCGGACCTGTCGCCGATCGATATCAAACCGACGGTTTCGGCACTTCTTAAAACTCCGCAGAAATCGGTCGCCAAAACAGTGGTTAAACCGTCGAAACTCGGCGCCAGTTATGCAGCGGCCAGCTCGAATTCCCACACGACGAGCACAGCTAGAAAATCGACTGCTTCAGCGACTGGAACATCGACTAAACTCGGCGCCAGTTACGGAGCCAAGGGTTCGACGCCGAGTAAAGCGATCAAGACCGAAGTTATCAAACCCGAACCAGAAACGGCGGAGGAATCGATTGAGGCCGATGATGATTCGTCGAATTCGATCACGCGAGGTTTCGTTATTCCCGACGAGAATATTTTGCGCAAAGAGAATCCGGATGGAGTGGCGAAAATGTTGGAAGCGTTTCGAGTTTGGAGTAAGTTTCTTTTTGTCTTTTTTTGTTTGTTTTTTTCGTGTTTTTTGTTGTTTTTGTTTGCTTTGAACGATGATATAAACTTCTGTTGATGTTTTCAGAATCGGATGGAACAGCGAATTGGTCATTGGCGTTACATTCGCAATTGGTCCTGGGTTTGGGAGAGATGAAGTGAGTCGCTGCAAGTTTTTTCTGAACTTCTTGATCCTTGCCTACAATTTTGTTTCTAGTGTATCTACAATTCTTTTGACTTTTTCTTTTCAGAAGCTCCTTCACTGCGACACATCCATTGAACAAGGCGGCGACCGAATTATTATTGCTATTTCATAAATATCGATCGGATAAATTGGTCATTCTGCTGGACGAACACGAATGCGATCACGAGAAACGGGCGGCTTCCGAATATTTGACCTGCATTCAATCGATGAAGGCGAAAGATCCGGATGCAGAATTCGTCCTTTTGACCAGTAAGTAGATTTCTTGTTTTTTTTTCGTCTTTTTCTTGTTTCTTTCTTGTACTTTTTCCTGTTTCTTAATTTCTTTCCTTGTTTGTTTTTGTTCCTATTTTGTCCTTGGTTTTTTGTCTGTACGTTCCTGGAGTAATAGATCTGATCAAAATATTTTTTATTTTCAGACATGTCACCAAGCGGAAAGAATGCCGAGAAATTCCTCGATTCCAACATATTGGTAATGAATATGCAAATGTTACATTTGTATTTGAAGGTGTAGCTCGGGTAAGTCATTTTGCGTCCACTTTGTCGTATTTGGGCTTTTCCTTTTTCTTTCCGATTTTGGTTCCTTTTCGTATTTTTTCTTGCAGTTGGAATTTTTTTTTCTTTTTTCAACGTACCTATTTGGACCTTTTTTGCTTTTTTTTCACGTGTTGGGATCATGTTTTGCTCTTTTGCGAGATTTTTTTGGTTTTTAAGGTCTTCTTGGTTACTTTGTGCTCCATTGCTGTTTTACTAATGATGTACATAGGGATCAGTACAGAACGACACTTTGTGTGAATTTGCGCTTGGGTAATGTTTCATGTTATGCTGGGTTTGTTCGCGATCGAATATTGATTGGGCTTTGAGTAAAAACTGAAAAAGTTTGTATGGACTTGAGATTTTTGACATTGATGTCGTGTCATCAATGAATACTTGAAATGAACATGATCAGTTTTTTGGTTGATTTTTAAGTGTACTTTTTTGTAGGATGTTGACCAACCGATTGATTTCGTCGACAATTTCATGGCAATTCCACTCGTCGATCTTGACGGCGGTTTCGTCGATTTCGACCAGCGCCATACGAGTCGATTGTACTCGATCGAGATACGCCAGGATTCGTGGAAGAGAATATTTACGGACGTATCCAACGACGCTTGTCAATCCGGACGGAAGTACGATCACCGTGCGATACAAGGAACCGAGGGAGATCATCAAGGTGAGTGGGTGCTTGTGGTCCTGGTTCAGGAAATTGGAGGGTCTGGCTGCTGTAAGTCTGACTATTACCCTCATGGCTATACTATATGAGATCTCATACGGCATAGCCATGGTTAACCAGTGATCCGGCTGAGGAAGCTTACGTCTTCAGTGGGTCTCACAGTAAGATGCACTCTCCTGTTGCAGTTGCCATTGGATTTGACCCAAGTGGACGAGGCGACTCGAGTGGAACGTTTGGCCTTGAGGAAACGATCGAAGAAAGTGGAGATGATCGACGAGGGTATTCAAGACACGTTCGATTCGCGCGAGTACAAGTTCTTATGGAAGGATAAGAAGAAGGTTGGAAAGAAGAATTGATCGTTCGATCGGATTGGGTTAGATTCGAAGCGTTTTTGAATTTTTGATTTTTTCGATTAGAATAGAGCACCAGAGCGATTGTTTAGTGAATTTTTCTGTTTTGTTCTATTATGTCTATCGCTACGGAAATCTATCGGAAAAGATTTTGTATCACGTTAGGTTTAGGTGTTCATTTTGAATTTCGCGCCATCAGTGGGATACAGTTCTGTGTACCTGCGCATCGCATCAAAGGTACAGTATGAATAAGAAAGTAAGACCTGCACCACGGAAAAAAATTGCACCGTCACCAGGCAAGACGTCCAGCTGATGCAATTTTTGGTTACTGTACGCAGATTTTTATTTATTTATTTTCCAGTTTTCTGATTAATTTTAAATCGTCGTAACCTTTTGATTTATGACCAGTTATTTTCGTTGTATACCTAACAATAAGTCTTGGTTTTCACCTAAAATGCTAGCGATTTGGTAGTTCAATGTACATGCTTCTTCTTTATTTTCAGAATTCTTTCGCACATCCAGTATCGAAACGAAAAATTCGGATCAATCCATCAACGAATCGAACCAATCCGTCAAAATCGAAATGGAAAGTTCAACATCGTCGAAACCCGAATCCCTGGATCCTTTCCTTTCGCTTCCATCCGACATCCTCGCCAAAATTATCGTCAATCTTCCGATCGCTCAATGGCCCACGTTGGAATCGTTGGATACAAATTTTCAATCGGCTACTTGGATCGCTTGGCGTCAACTTCGAAATATCAATTTGGATCGAGATTTATTCATCAAATCCAATTTCGCAAATGTTGCTTCGTCGTCCACCGGAGAAATCGCTCGGCCGATCGAATCGATTTTGCACAAACTCATCGAACGTTCGCCATTTTTGACCAGGATCGATATTTTATTGGACGATCATGTGGAGGTGATTTCGGACGTGATTCAACTGCTCGCCCAGTTCGAACATTTGCAATCGGTTACCATGGGCGACGCGAAACGATACATCAACGGCAGCGAACGAGGAAGCGTACAATTGAAACATGTGGTCGAATTTCTCGAATTGACTCGGAGTCGTACAAGTTTGAAAGAATTGCGATTCTTCAACGTCTACGAACAACCTGATCAAATCGCTACAATGATCGATCGATTCGCCTCGTCGTTTGTCAATGGCCGCGAAATTGAGTCGCCACTTAAATTGGAGGAATTTTCGTTCTCGTCGTGCGATCGTTTGCTCAACATTCGTTTGGACACGATGGATGCGAGTCGATTGACCGACGTCCATCTTGGAAGGGCAGTGATCGAGCCTGATCAATTGACCAATTTGATCGAGCGGGCATCGAATTTACATCGGATCGAATTATTGTTCTTGCATTGCGATGCGGGACCTTGCAATGGTGCTCGTTTGGAAGGGCACAAGAAATTATTGGCGGCCTTAGGTTCGCGTGAGAATTTGACCGCCATCCATTGCAGTAGCGGCCGTTACGATTTCGGCTGCTTCGATTTCCAGCCCGAATTAATCGAAATGCTCAAAACGATCGGTCGTCGAGGCAAATTAAGGGAGCTGACGATGGGCAGTTTCTTCGTTCCTTCTTCTATTATCGATAGTAGCGAAATTTACGCAACGATTTGCAATTATATGCCGTATTTACGATCGATCAAGCTACGTAACGGAATTTATCTAATGGAAGACAGCGCTTTGAACATTGTCAATCTGACGGAATTGGAAGAAATCGATTTCATGAATTGTAGTACTCGACCAGTGACGCCGAACGTCATTAGACAAATCTCTCGGCTGCCACGTTTGAAGCGTCTCGCCTTGAATACGTGCAACAGCGTGGACACGGATTCGCTGATGTGGTTGGCCAATGCGACGACGCTGACGGATGTACGAATTGGAGCAACCGGCTACTCGATCAGCCCCGAGATCTTCGCGCAATGGAGCGATGGATTCGCATCGAATTTGCAAATTCTGATGTTGTGGGGAATCGCCGGGCCAGGGGTGATTCAATTGTTGATCAGAGCCGTGCGATTGCGCATTTTGGTCTTGCACGGATGTATCACCGACCAAATATTGATGGCCATCTCCGAATCGTGCCCGGAATTGGAAATTTTGGAAATATCGGAATTCGGATGGTGTCAGCGTGAAATCACCATTCAACGTGTGCAAGGAATCGTGGATCGTTGCCCGAAATTGAAGCGATTGGGCGGGATTGAGGACGAGGTTCGGAATCAATTGCAATTCCGGAAATATCGGAAAATCATCGATGTGGAAACGAAAATTTGGAATTGGAATTACAACTACGACGATGATGAATACAATTGAGTTCAAAGTGAGCGATTGGTGGTGGTTTGAGCAGGTAAGAATTAGTGGGGGATGGAATGTAATCAAACACTTCGAAGAGTGAACAGGGCCCAAATCCCAAACCCCCTCCCTCGGGACTGATAAGACCATCGCAGGTGGGATTTCCTTCAACTTTTAACACATTTCCCTTAACCTGCGTTATAAGGTCAGGGAAATCCCACCTGGGATGGCCTTTTCAGTCCCGCGGGAGGGAGTTTGGGATTTAGACCCAGTTCAGTCTTCGAAAAGTGCTTTTTAATGATCATGTGTCCATGTAATTTGAGTTATGAAGGGTTAATTAATTAAGTTGCAGTTGACTGAAATGTATTGAAATCGTTGAGTTCGGAGTTAACATTTGAAATGTATTCATGCTGATTCTGTTATTTTCCTTTTTCATGATTAAGTGTGTTTCTTTGAGTTGATAAGTTAGACCATATTTCTGAGATTAGTATGTGGGCACTCGGGATAGGACTTGGGATGGAGTTCTTGCATTCGACTGAATGAATCTGTAAGTAAGATAGCCACAGTTAGCAACATATACCTTTTTTAAAATTTTCTTCTACTGTACAGTGCACATTACCCGCAATCCGATTGAGCTCAATCACATTCAGCAAAATCACCCTTTCCTACACACCCAGTCTTGATCCCGAGCTTTTGCTATGTTGCGCTATAACTGAATCCATGTAATTATTGTACAAATCCCCGTTTGAAAATCTTACATCTGTTCGATCCGATTTCCCAATCGGCAAGACCAACGTGGCCACATTGACCATGTTCCGAGACACCGCCCGATTTGCCATGGCTTCTTTGCCTTTCGATCGATGATGCGTTTTCCAAGTGTGCCCAAGTTTTGTCAATAAATGTACGGACGTATTGCAAAGGAAAGTGATCAATTGGAAAACGGAGATCAAACTGGCCCCGCACCACAAACCCATCACACCGCCGGCGTTGCTGAGGAACGAGTACCACGTATAGGTCATGATCTCGCGGGCTTCGATCACGCCCGATCGAACTTGATAGGCGATCAGGATCTCCAAGGACGCCGAGTGGTCTTCTTTATCGCTGGACGACGGGAAGATGCTTCGCGAACGTATGGCGCTGACCGTCGTGCCGTAGAACGTCTCCTGGCACAAGGGCGCGCACACTGTATCTCCGCACGAGGCGTTCGTTCGAGATTGACAATCCCGGATGGCTCGAGTATGTTCATCGGGGTCCTGGATCAACGACGACCATAAGTCTGGTTCAGATCGATTGAACGGATGCGCTAGCTTGGAGTCTCGGAAGAAACCGAGCATCCTCGGCACAGAGCAAAGTGACTCCAGCACTGCATCGTGGCAATGAGCCTCGCACATCAGTTTCGACATGTTCGTTCTCTCGTTAAAACATTTTGTGGCTTGATCATCGATAAGAACTCGAAATTGAGGCGTAATGCGAAGGATATATGTGGCGTCCAATAGAAGATAAATAGGTTCGAAGAGGAAGAAGTCGTTCACATGGGCGCCGATGAACAGGGTATCCACGTTGCTGACTGTGTTGGAGAAGGAATTTAAGATCGATATTGTATCCGGAAAGGGATCGGAATGATCGGCGGATTGATTGATGGTGATAGATCGATCAGTTTTGATGGTTTGCCTAACGGATGCATCAGTTTCGATGGGTGGACTGATGGCTCCATTAATTGATCGATATTGTGTACCAGTATCAGCCGACTGAGTGGTGTCCACTGAGGGATCAGGTGACTCAACAGTACTGATCGGTTGATTAGACGATCGATATTTCGGTTGAATCTGTTTGTTTGATTCAATTGGCAAGAGTCGACTCAGAAGTGGCCCAGGCGATGAAGGCAGCCTGACTGTTCTCTCTTCCAGGATCGCCGGATCCTTTATCGATGGATCATCCGATTCATTAATCACCCGTTTGCTCACTCGATCACTTCGAACATCCGCGAGATTCGGAATCAGCAGCTCGGGCTTCCGTGTTGGAGATGGACCTACCCAATTAGAGCCAAGCTGTTGATCAATCTTCGCATCGCCATTGATCGATAGATAATTGAGATCAACGGATCGACCCACTGGGTTATACCGAATTCTCGGCTCTCTCGTCGCCAGAACGTTGCTCGTGAAATTATGGAATTCCAGATAGTAGCAGACACCATGTTCGGTGATCACTTTTCTCGGTGGCCAACTGGAGCATTCGTGACACGAGAAGGATTCGTTCTCGAAATCGTTGCCCAATGCCGAATACAGCTGGTAATAAGTGCTCAAATTCCGTTGGTTCATAAAGTCGGCTAACAACTTCCTTCCTCGAGATGCATCGATCGACGATCGACGATGATCGATTCGAGTTCGTCGAAGAAGGGATAAGGAATACAATAAAGCCTCGGGCGGCATATTCCATTCGAGGATTTTACTCGCGTTGAGCCATTGACGAGGGCAAAAGGTCATCGACGGGTATTGATAGGAATCTCGGTTGACAGTGGTCGTTTGGATCGCTGTGGGTTGATCGACATAGCCGATAATGATCACCGACATGTGATAGCACATTGAGGCGATACTGATCACTTGACAGGTGACGAGAAAGACTCTGGCCGAATATTTGGGCCAATGTCGACCGATGTCCTTGAGACCGTGGATGGTGGTGTCCTCCAGATAGTATTTGAGAATGTCGGCCATCAGTGATCGATCGATCGAATGTTGATCGAAGAAAGAGGCTGATCAAAGAGTCATGAAATGTTTAAGTCCAAGATAGAAATGACACACCAGCAGATCACCTGCTTCGAACACAGTAAAACAAAAAATCTTGCACTAAACGGATGCCGTCGCAGATTTCCAAATATTGACTATCCGCTGAGCACGCAATATTTTCGCTCAGTTTAGAAAGCGGTGCAAACACGACAAGTCAGTTCGGAACTGACATTTGGTACACAAATAGATGCCTGAACGCATAGTTTCGAGAAAAGGCGGCTGTTGGCGACTTGTAGAGAGCAACAGCGAATAAAGTAGCGAAATTAAAGGAATACGGATATCAAAGCGTTTGAAAGGCGAGGCCTTCAGGAATATTGACTGGCCCGACAGGTTTGGGCTAGGTTTTATTTCGAAGGCTAAGCCTGATGCAATCTGCCTAATGTGTGAACTGAGATTGATACGGCGAGAATAATGAGCTCAGGGATGCATTTACCGGTTTGAAACGGCTCAACGCCCTGACTGTCGTCCAGGATTTGAACTGGAATGAAATCGATCCCGTTCCACCAAAACAGACACTTTCAGAATTCACATAAGCAGAAAAAGAATGGCATACATCCGTGGCTGACAATCATGATGGACGCGGGAAACGAATATGGATGGATGACACGCATTCAGAGGTGAAAATGTGACAGGTCTGTACTTTCATCCATCTGCAGCTTACGCATCGAAGAATTTGTCAATTAGCTCTTTGGAATATCCATTGCAACGGATCGTTCGGGGCTAACAAGTGTGTTGTGGAGTGTGAGTGTTGCAGTTTTCTGCAGGAGGATACAGTATGCGGATGAGTTACTTGATGCAAAATTTATCAGTCGGAACAGCGGGACTGTGGCGAAGATTGTCGAAGGATTGGCGAAGGAAGAAGATTTTAAGACTGCCTCATGGTTTCAAGGAGGAGAAATCGTAAAAGTAGCGAATTGCACTTGAGATGGACACCGATTAGGAACCTTCAGGATTCATAAATGCATACCGGACGGGTTAGTGGATCAGTGCACGTTGTTGGATGTATTCGGTCCTTCTGTTCAGAATCCACTTTTCCAGAAATCATCCAGCATACTACGCGCGAATACGTTAGTGAGCAAATAAAATTCGGTGTCCTATTGGATTGGCAGCTTGTTTATCTGCAGTTTTTAATTGAGTGTGATTCGAATCTCCCGCAAATGACAAAGATATTTTGCGATGTGCATACCATAGAAGTGTATCGATCGTCTGCTGATCTTGAGCATAATACACTTTGGAATACACTGGACGAGGAATATACACTTACACATAATACACTTTGGAACACACTGGACGAGGAATATGAATAACTTGTTCCTAGTCGCTTTCTTTCTCTCTTGGATTAATGAAGTCGTATCACTGCTGCCCACTTTCCCTATTCCTTTCAACGAATCCCTGATCTGCGGTGGAGAGGACGCAAAGAATGAGAGTAGATTCGGTCATTACAACACGTCCAGCGAATGGCATTGTTTCTTCGAACTGCCCGATCACCCGGATGTGCTAATTGGCGGTGATCGAGGAAAGGGACCGGACAAATACCGCCAAAGTAGAGTCATGAATATGACCGCGGCCAGGTCCCAGTGCGCCCAATATTCGGCCACATTGCCCATGATTGCTGATGCCGGGATGCTCAAGGGGCTACTGGATGTTGGTGCGAAGCTATACGATAGGGCTCTCATTCCTTTGGGAATCACTAATGCGGTAAGGTAAAGCAATGCAAATCATTCAGACAATATTAGCAGTTCATGCTTTTCTAGACCCTCAAGGACGAGTTAGCCTACGTCACCTGGGACGATGGCCGAACGGAGGTCTTGAATGCATCTCGGCAACTTGACACGCACGATCCTCCGCCCGGTGGTGGACAAGTGAGTTACTCATTGAGATAGGAGTGACTAGAAACGTATTACGATTAGTTTAAAGGGCAAACGCAAAGTTTTGTGTGCAGTTTCCCTTTAAAACCAGTAGAAAAGGAAGTCGATTTAGGCGTGCTGCGCATGGGCACCCGATGGCAAAACCCGAGAAGGCACATTTCTTCATGTCCACGGAAGGAAGTTTCAAACCATGGGAACCGAACCCGACGGTAAACCAACATTGCTAATTTTGTGTCATCAAAACGTGACGGCACTTTTGGAGAAGCATGACTCAGCAACAGCTTCTGATTCAACTACCACATCGAAGATGGAGGCGTCCACATCGTCAGAGTTCCCAAAAGGTCAGAAACTCTTGCAACTTTTCAGCCGTGTAATAAGCATCCGAATCAGGTCGTTTTTTTTAGAACGGACAGTCTCGAGTAACTCGGATTCCACGACGACAGGCTGGTTAGGCCCGCTGGCCTGCATGAATGTGGGTATCGCCTTGAGATGGTATATTTCTCCGTGTTCCACCCGGCCATTCGCTGAGTAGGATGGAGTAAGGTGATTGTGCTTATATGTTTGATTCCTCTGCCGATGAATGTACTGCTGCAAAATCGATAATTGATTTCCCTGCTATTCCGATACATTTACACAAATACGTTTTTATGCAGAAAAGTAAAAATTTACAAAAGTCCGGAGATTTTCATCCGGTTACATATAGGAGAAGAAGCCTATTACTAACAATAAGAGAATATCGAAGAGTAAACGGATAATAAGATCAAAAATATATTCAAAGCATGATAATATAAAATGCGGTCAAGCGTGTGTACGCTGCAAAGCCAACATTCACAAGTGAACCGATTGGCAAACCGCGCGGTATGCCTCCAAGGTACCACCCGCAGCACCCCTGGCAGCTTCTTCGCTTGGGCCGTCGAACAGCAAGGCTACGCACGAATCTTCGAAGCAATTTTGGATCGCAGTCGCCCTTTCTTCTTTATTCAGACATTCGAATTGGCCATCGCGCGATTGCAAGGGAGCGCACAGGCTGTCGAGAATGATCCTGTTGTGCTCACGACAGTACGTCAATCGTGACGCGTGCTCCGTTTCGAGTTTTCGCCTGCAAAGATTGCACGATTAGTCACAAAATGCCCCTAAGGGTACGAGTATCATTATTTGCGCACTCACTGCTCTTCCGCGGTCAGAGGCCTCGAGGTACTGTCGATGCAAAACTGTTCGGCCATCTGAGGGATATTTGGGAACGTTTTCGATGAAATGCCAAGTTAATTTGGAGCAGCCAGGTCGTTGAGTCGATTATCGTCAAAATCACCCAAAATCCCGCCGATCTTACCCTGGAAACTTTTCGATCTCGCCAAATAAACGAAGGCGTCCCTCCAGTCACCCTCGGGCATGTGTAAAGCCACCTCCAAGCCGAAACTAGTCGTGATGTTGACCCATTTGTCGCTGACCGCTTTGAACTTGACGAAATCGATCGCATGCCCTCGGACACGTTTGAATTCGTACGAGCTCGCACAGTGTTCTCCATTCACCCGAAAAGGAAACGGCATGCTATGACGAATATTGCCTCGCTTATTTCATCCTGACGTGAGACTACACTTACTTTGACAGATGGCCCGTCGACGTCGACCGTAATATTGATTCCCCAATCGATAATAGATAAATTGAACGCCTGTGGATACGTCGCGACGTCTCCCAACCTCCTTCGGATGTTTTGAAAATCGATGGTGAATCTCGGTATTCCGTCAACTTGCGCCAAAAACTCCACTGCTCGATGTTCGCACACTTGATTGAAAGTAAGCAGAAGTCCATCCAGCGTCCTATACCGAGGGTCTCCTTCCCACAGGCCAAGCCCGCAACCTAAAATGGCACATATTTGAATTCTAAATTAGAAGCAGGGTTCGCTACTTACGGAGAGAACATATACATTCCTTCAGATTGCCTGGACGATCGTCATCGCCTTGGCACTTCCCGATAACGGTGTTCGCTCCATAAGACGCCTCGCAGTACTGCTCGCATCGTTCCGACCCATAGCGAGGATTCTCATTACAGATACCGCCCATCACGTTCGACAGTTCACCGACATCGCACACTGAAAAGAACCGAAAGGCTTGGTGGCCAAGTATCTGCAGAGCTAAAACTCCATTCCTGAGTCGCAGTAGCTCCTGGCCACTGCCACTGCAGCAAGGCAGAGATGGATGTGGGAGAAAGAAGCCCTCGGTTGCTGACATTGGTCACCGTCTGCATACAGACTCCTTTCGAAAATGCTTTCCATAATGAGCTTACCTTTTGCACTATCCGTGATCCCCACCGCCAGCATGACCACTGTCATCATCGTTGCCAATCCGAGCCACCGAGCCACGAATTTATTCATCTTTCGAATTAATCGAAATAAAAGCTCTTTCGCCTGTCGACACTTGACCGGTTTTATCTGGAAACTCGTTCTGATGGATACCACTGGAGCAGCCACGATAGGCTGCTTTTATACCCAACATTCACCCGTCTACCGAACCTGAGGGCCCGATTTCGCAAATTTCGGTTTCAGTTGAACGCCAACCGTAACATTTGCATTCCTAGATGACCAATCAATGTTACCCCAAATTTGTAGTTTCCTTGTTGTTGAAAAAGCGCGTGTCAGCGTTTTCGATGCTTATCTCATGCTGATTCTGGGTAGAGATAGTTCAGCTTGAGCGGTGTGCTACTCAAATGCGCTGTTCAGTGCGTCATATCGAACTCCAAATCTCTGTTGAACTTTAGCTGCTCATTTTTCGCTTTCTAGTTACTATGCTGACTGGCGAACATTTTCACTGTCTCTAGCCAGAAGCAGCCCCTGGTAGCATAAAAAGCTGTCACAGTACGCGTTTCCAATAAGAGGATACAATAAATTTGGGGAAACAATGGTTGGTCATCGAGGAGTGTAAATGCTTTGGGATGGCTTCCATTTTAAAATTTGCTTTTGCGTATCTATTACTTGGCAAAATATTACCTTGATTCTCTCCAATATTTTAGCCCTTATCTCTTCCTATCATGTAACGAGATGAAAATTTTATCTCTATGAATAACACCACGTCATGTACATAAGGAAATTTGATATGATCAGTTGTTGATTATAATCAGTGGCACAAAGAGCATAATCGAAAGCATATGTTCTCATGACCTCTCTTCTTCCATCACAACGCAAACAGGCGAAGTAAGGTCAACGTGCTCCAGGTCAATGCAAGAGCTATCTCGATGGAACTGCCAGAGCTGGTTGGACCTAAAAACGAATCCTTTAGTAAGCACACGACCTGCGGATCCAGTCGTCTCCTCACCTTTGAAGTGTATGGCTGTCCGCTCGTCGAGCCTAGAAAAAGGTCATCTAGTTCAGAAGCTTATTGATCGGTGGAAAACCTCGCAAAGCGTTTTTCACTTTTGACCATAGTAGTAGTAGTTGAATCAGAAGTCGTGGACGATTCGTGCTTCATCTCCACAAGCGCCGTCACATTTTGATGACACAAATGAAGCAAGGTTGGTAAACCGGAGGGATCAAAGATAATGTTGTCAAATCTCTTTGTGCCGACATGAAGAAACGTGCCTTCTGGGTTTTCATCTTGATTAGTATACCAGGCGCAGCACTTCTAAACAAGTTTCTTTTGATTAACAAACTTTGCAGAGTCGCATAAAAGAAGGGCCGCGAAACTCACCCAGGTAACATTGGGCAGTGTACCGTGTGTACCTCCTGAGACATTCCAGGTCTCAGTTCGCCCATCGTCCCACGTAACATAACGCATGACATCCTCGACAATCTGAAAATGGATCGATAGCAAAGACGCTATGACTTGGAAATGATTGCTCTTACTGCCTTGGCGATCCCCAGAGGAATGAGAGCCGCATAGTACAGTTTCGCACCAAAATCCAGTAGCCCCTTGAGCATCCTGGCATCAGCAATCATGGGCAATGTGGCCGAATACTGGGCGCACTGGGCCCTGGCCGCAGTCATATTCATGACTCTACTTTGGCGGTATTTGTCTGGTCCCTTTCCTCGATCACCGCCGACTAGTACGTCCGGGTGATCGGGCAATTCGAAGAAACAATGCCATTCGCTGGACGTGTTGTAATGAACGAATCTAGTGTCATTCTTTGCGTCATCTCCACCGCAGATCAGTGATTGGTTGAAGGGAACGGAAAACTGAGGCAGGAGTCCCACGATTTCATGAATTAAACAGAGAAAGAAAGCGACTAGGATCGAGTTGTTCAGATTCATCGTCCACTGTCCCGAAGTGGTCAAGGAGATTTGGACTCGAACAGCAAGGTGACAGAATCCACGTTGCCAATCCTTCTGTGATCCATTTAGTTTATGCACTTTGTATGCTGGAGACAAAAGAATCTCTAGTTTGCGGGAAATTTGAACCAAATGTGCGTGGTGCGGGTTCATAATTGCTGAAATGCATGGACAGAGAACCTTTGATTCTTATAGGTCCTCGGTAATGAGTTATAAGACATGTGTCTATCTTATCAAGAGTTCGGTCATCCACAACAGCAAAGCAGTGATGTCAGGTTGCTGACTGATAAAAACCAAGAGCTGATGTGAACCATGCATACATTATATACTCCTCACAACTGAGAGGTGATTGGTGTCCAATTTCTCCATTCATGTCGGGATTCACACAATAAGGAATATTAGGAGCACAGTAGGAGGGATATGCACCAGGCTCAAGTACTCGCATGGTTGCCTGCTA
>JAQGCW010000095.1:0-16648 GCA_034700065.1 Mesodorylaimus bastiani | reverse complement strand
TTACGTCGTGAAACTTCCGTTGCTTCCCGTACTGGCGATGAATGTCTTGCAGGCGCAAAGCACGTCGGCGGCTGAAAATGGAACAGACGGTCAACGGATCAAATGGAAATCTGAACGAGGACTTACCGGTTTTCCGCAAATTCACGAATGTGACGGTGAGAGTGCTGGGCAATCGGTCCTGAATGTCTCGCCCTCGGTAATCCATCTTGATCTCTTTTCCGAACGCTTCCTAAAAAGCAAGAGAGAGGGAGTGTTAGCAAAGGCTACAGAAACCAAGACAGTGACAACTTACCACTAGCCTCTTCTCCATCTTTTCTCGTCACGAAAATCGTTCTTGTCCGCGTCCACTCGCCAACTCTGTCTTCCTCTGCTTCTTCATCCTGTACCTTACGGTCGTGCTCATCTTCGTCTCAGGTCTAACGATAAGTGATTTTGTTTGAGTTGATTGATTCGATGAGGGTTGCTCGGGTGATTCTGATATGTTCGTGACTCTTCTGTGCTTTGATTGCAAAGCTCGTTTCGTTCGTGTGTGCGCTGAGAGTAATGCTTGAGCTTTTGAGAGAGAAGAGAGTAAACTTTGAAGAAACGGGTCGTGTTCCCCGGCGGAATCCCCATTGTAGACAATGGGTGACGAAGCCGGTCTGTTTTCACCAGACGCCAATCAATCAATCAAATCAAAGAGGCAATAAATTAGTGCGAGCGCACCATATTGGGCCATCATTATTGGGCGAGGGGTCGACGGGAGCTTTATGGCCTCGTTGACCGCCGAGAGCAGCAGCGGGCGGTCCTTTGGGCGCGCGGGGGTCGGGTCGTGTTCGAGGAGGAATGGGGGGAAACGCGCAAGGAACGAAAAGCCATTATCTTGTATGAAAACAATAAGCCATCGCCGCCGTGTCTCGATTTCCTCGGGTCGTCGGCAAAGCGGAGAGAAGAGAGAGAATACCTCCGCGGGATCCTCGAGAATCGAGGCCGACCGACCTTCCAAAAGGTCCTCTCTCCTCCTATCAGTGTTGGGGGCCTTTTGGACATTCGAACAGCAGCTGATCATAATCAATTTGGTTCGGCCTTTTTGACAGCGGCGGCGGCCGGCGAAATGCCGACGGCGGCCTCCGAGCGAGAGAGAGAGAGAGCGCGCGCGCGGGTGGCGGCGGATAAACAGTGAATCGGTTTGTTGGAGGAACGCCTTTTAGTCCCTCGAAATTCACCCCTCTCGAGACGAAGGCCGCCGCCCGCCCTCACCGGGTGCCGAACTTGACGCCCCTTCCGAGAGGTCCCCGCCGTCCGTTGGTCAGTGATCGCTCGTCTTGTCCGCCCGCCCGCTCGACCGACCGTCCCCGAGTCCCGACCGGCCGGCCAGTCTCCCCCGTGTCTCCCGGACCGAGTTCGACTTCTCCTCTCCTACCTCCATCCTCAAGAAAGTGTTGATCGAGGCCAAATATCGTCGTCGATCCGTGGATGGTTTTTGATAAAACAGTTTACCTTTCGACTTAGGGACACACATACTCGCCAACAATGGCCGCTTATATGAGTTTGGTAAGGCTGTCACTCTGTTGACCGACCGTCCCTCCTCCTCGTCGTACGACGTTGATCCGCCTCTTTTCGATTCCATACCATCACGTTTTTATAAAAAGATAACCAACTTTCCTCCTCCCATTCGTATTTTTCGCCTCGATTTTACGACTGTACCGAGATTTCGGGCTTTCTTGGACATCTTCGGAGGCAATTCGATATCCGACTGGACCGAACCTGCTGGACTTGGACCTGGACCTGGACCGAACGCATAATTTGCTCAATGATGATCGCCTATTCGTATTCCTATTCGGATTTGTAACATTGAAATTAAATTCGGAAAACGATGAACACTTCGAGATTGATCACTCGGATTAGCTCGGGATTTATGGATCGGAGACATTCGCGGACGGATTGTCGGAGGCCCACTGCACCCTCCTCCGACGGACCATCGGGAAGAGGTTACCATCGTTTATGGACCTGTTGCGTCGTGGTACTCTTTCTCTGCTTGATTATCACCGATCGATTCCAATCGGCTCAAGGAATAAGTTGGCTGTACGTAAGTCTGCATTTTGCGAGAAGTGCTTCGACGGGATGTTCGGGACTCGGGGACTCGGGGACTCGGGGGGGGGGGGCTTGAGAGGGACCCAAAGGGATCGAGGGGGAATGACCCGAGGTACACAGGAATCCCATAAAATTTGAAGTCGATAGCATTCCCAGCGATGTTGTCTTCCTTATCTGAAGAATTTGGGGCGGCGTCGTTCGATCGATGTCTCGAAAACGTTATTCTGTCTCGAGGACGCGCAGGAATGAATGGGGTTGAGACATAAAGATAAAGAGAGAGGACAGGATTGCGGGAAATGGGAGAAGATAAGACTCGGATATGAGGAAGGGGGACTTCCCGGGAAGACGTTTCGTTTCTTGATCCCCCAGTTCGATCGATCGTCGGAGGAGACCAGTGACCCAACATCTCATAGCCAAAAGTTGCAAAAGACCATTGATCAGACCAGCACAGTCTCACTACATGATCTCTTTGAACATACTAAAACCAGATCTGACCATCAAAACTTCGAAAGTGATCTCTCCGTTTCCAGTGCCGTGGCTCAAATGTCGTCAGTGACGAATATCGAACGCGAGAATTGCGGTTCATTGCGCGGATTGACCAAACGACAAATCAAGCTGTGCCGTCGAAATATCGAACATATGGACAGCGTGAAATTCGGCGCTTTCATCGCCATCAACGAGTGTCAATACCAGTTCAGGCATCGACGATGGAATTGTAGCATTCCACAAGACTCATCTATGTTCGCCGATATCCTCAGATTGGGTAAGAGTCTTGGGCGGTCAAAGAAGATAAGGAAGTGGGCAGCTCCGGATGTTGGATAGCCGTTCTGGAATGTCCTGAAATTGGTACGGAGGGTCTCAGGGCAAAGGCGGAGGTCCAGGCGGGGACCTGAGGTTCCTGCGGAGGGCTTCGGGTCATCCGGGCGTTCTCGGGTGGGTCATGTTGCGGCAAGTCTCAAACCTTCGGGTGTCTCTGAGTCCTAATGCGGTCTCTGAGGGGTCTGAGGTGTCGATGGGTCCTCTGAGTAACTGACGCCTCCCAGTGGGAAAGTCTCCAAAAACTTCGCTCCACGATTCGAGATCCGGCAAATCTCATCTTCTCTAATTCCCGTTTAGGCACGCGAGAGGCGGGATTCGTGCACGCCATCTCGTCGGCGGGCGTGGCGCACACAGTGACCAGGCATTGTAGTTCGGGTCGACTGGAGACGTGCGGTTGCGATCGGAGTATCGGCGGTCCGAGCGGTCGCGGATTCCAATGGGCCGGATGTTCGGACAACGTTCACTACGGTAGCGCCTTCTCGCGACAATTCGTCGATGCTCACGAGCAAAAGAAGAAGCAAAGCACCGCGCGGCTGCTCATGAATTTGCACAATAACGATGCTGGGAGAAAGGTGAGTTTGGATCTTGGTCTCCAGGGTTCGTCGTGCACCTTCGAGGTCTGCCTGGGAGCTCGGGCGAGCTCCCATTGACTCTGGCGTGATCAGGATTGGCCGACCGCGATCGCTGCGCCTATGATCACACCCCCAACTCTTCTTCTGCAGCTCATCGAACGGAACATGCGCATTCAATGCAAATGCCACGGCGTATCCGGATCGTGCGAATTGAAAACGTGCTGGCGAGCAATGTTATCGTTCCGCGAGATCGGAGCATTGCTCAAGGAGCGATTCGACGGCGCCACGGAGGTGACGTTGGGCGAGTCGGGGTCGGGCTCGAGGAAAGTGCTCAAACCGACGAATGCTCGATATAAACATCACACGGACGAGGATTTGGTCTACTTGGACGGATCGCCCGACTACTGCACGTACGACAACGCCACCGGCTCGATGGGCACGTACGGACGGTCGTGCAATCGAACGTCCCAATCCACGGATGGATGCGATCTCTTATGTTGCGGCCGAGGATTCCAAGTTCAAATACAACATCGTATCGAACGTTGCCATTGCAAGTTCCATTGGTGTTGCGACGTCAAGTGCAAGGAGTGTCCGCGCGTGGACGAGGTTAGCACGTGTCTTTGATCACGAATGTGGCCTAAATTGTTTCTACCATACATACGTCCTCCACTCATGTCAGTGTGTGTTTCGTTGTCAAAACGTTTCTAGATTTTGCGATCTGTGTATGGTTGGATTGATCAAGCGCTATGTTCCAGGTTCCAGATTTGCTCGCGTCTGCTTTTTTTGTTTCGAATGAGCGTTCTATTTTTTTTTGCTGTATTCGTGTTCTGTGGGATTTCATTTTGTGCATACGAAGAAAATGGACGACTGATTTTGGGCGGATGCCTTTGCGTTCATGATGGGAGTAGCTACTTTATGTACACTTCTGGGCGGCGCAAGGCGGCGTCTCCCTCGAGTCACTTTACACTTTCATCCGCCGCCTGCTCATTCAGCCTGCTCGGCTCGATCAGTGTTGCGAATTGGGTCGGTTGCGTGCTTGTCGAGCGAACGAGCGAATCGAGAATGACGACACCGAAAGCGAGAAAATCGATAATCCGTTCGATGCGTTATCGTTCGATTTGAAGGAATTGGCGTTGACGAAGGAGAACGAGAAAGAAGCGTGGGGCGTGTTCGTGCGATCGATGATGGCTGGTGGACATCCGTATATTTGTCGCCTGCTCGACGGATCGCCCGCCAGTGTGGCCGGTGTGAAAGTGAACGACTACGTGCTCACGGTCAATAATCAACGAGTCGAGACGAAAACGCAAATGGCGCAATGGGTCGGTCAAGTCAAAAGGTGGAAATCTCGCGCTCACGATCGCCCGACGTCGTTCGAACCATTTGGAATTGTCCGCCTTGAAGCCGCCGAACGGCCAACGCCGACCGAATTTTAATTATCACATCTGCAGGCAAGGGGGCGCTTGATTTCTTTTTTCTTTTGGTTTTGGTTTTTACTTTTTTTGTTTTATTTTGGTTTCGTTTTGATTTCACTGTGGTTCTATTTTCTGTTTTCCAGGTTGGATCCGATGCGCCGTTCGAGTTCGGTCAATCGCGAGAAGGACACGTTCTCGTCGTAAAATGTTCGTCGGCCGGCTCCGCATTCTGGTCCGGACTACAAGCGCGCAATCGTTTGGTGACCGTGAGCTCGACGGTGGTGCTCGATCTCGAGCAATGCAACAAGCTCCTCAAGGAGCCGCCCGCCGTCGACCCCCGAATCCATAATCGAAATACAGCACGCCGGCCCCTGAATTCTTCGCATACCTATCCTTCCATGCGAACATCCGGCAGCCGTCAGAGACCACCGAGCCTTCCGCGTGGCTTCTGGTCATTCCCGATTCCTTCGAGTGGTCATCACCTCCCTTGTTCCCATCTGCCCACCCACTCGGTCCATATCGGGTCCGCTTGCACAATAGCCTCCTTCCCGCATTCATTCCCCGCCTGACATCACATTACTTTGGCCTCCGCGAATTCGACCACCGAGCCACGGTGACCCAGTCGGCTCCATCCGTCCGGTCGTCTCATTACCATCTCCTCCATCCGTCGAACATCTGCTCGTCGTCTCCATTTCGGTTTTCACCTGCGAAAATTGAGCGAACCGGAAAGGAATCGAGGGCAACCGAGCATCTCGCACATTCGAATTGTGCATGGAATGCTAGAAATGTGGGGTTCTTCATTTTCTCTTACCAGTTGTTTCTACGACGATTGTTTCTCTCCTCTCTCTCTGCGGATTTATGCCTCGAGCGAGTTATGATTTCTCGGGGAACGAGTTTTCTTTTAGAACAACATTCCTGCACCTCGGATGATGACTTATGTATTCATGACCAATTCGGGCGGTATGCACAGGTTGTTGGAGACTGGAAACGGACTTCTTCACCCACCCCGATCAAAGGTATGCACACAAATCTCATCAGTAGTCGGTGGTGAACTTTCTTGTAATTTCGAAAGAAGAATCGTGTTAGCCTACTTTGAATCCTGAATGAGTCAGTCGGGCGTGAGAAACTGGCATTATTGTTTTCACTTTCTGTCCATGCCTTTTACCTATTTGGGAATGCTTCGAGCGATGGCTCCGCTCGCCAGTCGGCGTTGGCCTCGGTCGTAGAGCCAATCGCCATCGGGGCACGTGATCATTTGGGAGTGGCCGTACGGTCGGAAGGCCCGCCTTCCCGCGTGTATTATACAAACAGCGCCAGGCGTTCGAGGCGGCGCGTTGTCAGCGTTCCTTTCCGTCATTCCGAGCATAGTTGCCGTGCTGCCGGCTGGCTGAGAAGAGAGAGAGAGAGATCGAGAGAGTGAGTTGTTGGAAGTTTGTGGGCGAGACGAATACGCGCTACGAAGTTCGGGGCAGTTTAGTTGTACTAGTACTAAACACAGAGTCAAACTTTTCATTCGCCCCCGTCCTTGTCGATATTGTCGTCCGTCCGCCAGAGGTTGAATCATCCGAAGGCGCAACACTCCACCGGTTGGTTGGTTGTTGGTTGGTGGCCGAAATTAGGTACCATTTTTTCATCCCCCAAAACGGACAATACTATTCGCGCGGTTGGGACCATCTCGGGAGAGAACCGAATCCATTTCGACACATCGACGAAATAGACGACGAACATTATTTCATTTCGTCTCACGTCTTATTCAACATTGGTGGTGGAGGAAAAACGATTTCCCGGACTTACGATCAATAGGTAAGGATTTGAAGTACTTTGGGGGGTGCGAGTGGACTCTAGGCTCGTTGGTGGTACTGTTGGCCTTCTGTACGGATGGATGGATGTGGATGTTGGATGCTTAGCGAGCGCGGGTGTGGGTTGGCGTGTTTGGAGTGTGGATGGGAAATTCGGGCTATATGGTAATTTCCTTCCCTTTGCGCGGGTTAAGCTGACGCCGAAGCAACCGAGAGGAGTATGCCCGGCAGTTGTATATAGTAGCGGATGGTGGATGGGTCAGCAGTTGCTTCGCCTAGCGGATTGAATGGCGTATAAGGAATCGCTAATGCCAACTAGGAAGCGAGAACGGGGGGACGAGAAGCCTGGAGGGGGAGAAGGTGCCGAATCGGTGGGGATAGGCCAGATGAAAGTCATCGTCGGTTGCCGCGGTGTTAGCATTAGTGAGCCAGGGGCGGGCGTACCTGTATACGGAGGTAATGGGTAGGGGATCGCCGGCGAGATGGTGGCCACTGGAGCGAGGACCCTTCGCTCGCATCCATCGCTCGCTCGCCGTCGGTCTCGTCGTCGTCCTCTCCTCGAGGAGTATGGATTGTCCCGGGCGTCATGGGCATCGCATCGCATTATTGCGATGCCATCGGCGAGTCCCGACCGACGCCATTCTAGTCCGGTTGGCGGCCATTCTGCACCTGCCACTGATATGAAGACAGATTGCCGACGCTGAACGGAAACAACGCTTCCCTCTGGCTCTCTCGGCTCGTCCTCCTCGCCTCGGCGCTATCCGATCCATATAAGGCGCATCAGTGGAATAAGAGGAACGCGTACGCAGCCAGTCATTCTTCCATTGTGTCCATCGGAGGGAGGGGAACCCAAAAAAGGGGACGCTCTCCTCCAAAATCGTCCGCACAATGAATCGCCCTTTCCCTTTTCTCCCCTTCCCCCCCTGGACCTCGTGGAAATAAACAACGTGAAGCCATCATTCCGAGGTTTTTCATATTGGTCAACTTTTTGGTTCCCTCAGTTCGTATATGGTGATTATGATGACGGGGTCCTCTTCCTCGTTCTCTCCATACCTCCCTCGATCGTACTGGGCTCCTCGACTGGGCCTAGAGAAGAGAGACGGAGGAGGTTTTACGAGTCGAAAGAGAGTGAGGAATCGCTCGGTCCCGTTCGGTTCAAGGTCGTTTTTGTGTTCTACTGTTTGCTCTCCTCGCCAGTCAGTTCGTTCAGTCTTGGCCGAAAGTAATTACGGTCCTCGGTCGACCGAATATGGACGGTGAGGACGAGGGGCCTCTTCGCTCCATCTACGTACGGTCTGGTCTGGTTTGGTCTCGTCCGTACGCATGTACAGGTTCTCGAAGTCGGTGCATCGGAGAGGGCGTTTTGGAAAAGGTTACCAAGGTTCACGGGCATGTTCGGTCGGGGACGATGTTTCCAATCGGCACACCGAGCGAAGGTTGAATTGAGTGATTGATGCGGGACAGTTGCTTGTGACACGGGCCGCCATCCTCGTCAGTCGTTGACGCAGCGTTCGCGAGTACCTGATTGACTAAAGACAACGAAAACGATATGCTCGTCTACCTGGCCGAATGCCTCGGCGTCTAAAGTAAATTTTGACGGCGATAGGATTTTGAGGGAAATGGGACGTCTGCTGCTGTTGTTTCCTCGACAAGAGGATGAGGGGTCTCGCCTCCTACTCGTCGTCCTCCGTCGTCATCATCATCTTCTTCTTCCTCGAAAATTGTGTTTCTTCTGTTTCGTCGTGGGGTCCAGCGAGCAGGCCTTTCTTCTGCAGTAGCTCCTGTCCTCTCGCTTTTTGCTTTTGAAGCTTCGGGACAGTTGCACATTTACATCGGCTCTGGGGCGAGCTGCTTGAACGGTTCCGTACGCTTTTCGACGACGCATCTCAGAAATGACAAGGAAAACTGAGTGACGGACCGAAGTTCGAGGCCTTTCTCACACTCTCACTCAGTTTCTCGCCCTCGCTTCTTCCTCGATCGTCATCAAAAGTTGATAAGAAAGCTCGCGCCGTTTCGAAGCATCACCGGCTTGTCATTTCGTTTGGACGCGAGAGAAGGCTAACTAACGAAATGAGGAAGGGGCAAACGTGAGCTTAACCTCTCGCCATTATTCCCATTCGTCAACTAGCACACCACACATTAGACCGATAGTCTTCGATTAGCCTGGGCACTCTATCCAATATATACCTTTCAAAACATTTATAACTCGAGGGTATCCTCCGCGGGGGCCAATATTGTTACCAAATGTTCCGGGGGCTGGGAGCTTACGTTAGCTTCTTCGGCTTCTTCATCGGGGAGCTCCCTGGGTGGCTTCTGGGCCGTTGGGAAGTGCATCAGCAACTCCGCAGCGAGGAACAACAACGAAGCAGAATCGCATAATATTCGAAATTTGGCATAAGGACAAGTTAGGTTTGAGGCGAAGTTGGTGTGAATGAAGTGATGTGTGAATCGAAATGTTTTTGTCCGGATTGATCACGCGCAGCATCTCGGACCACATTACTTCTTCTCGGAGGCTAGGGAGAGGGGGCACAAACCGTACTCGTAAAACCGAATCGAAAACTCGTTTACAGGCAACACCGAACACACACGTTACTGTACACACGACGATGCACACTGCGTATGTGCGTGCTGCGCCCAATTTTCCTTATCGCGTTCGTCGGATCTTTATCTACCTTTACCTTTGGGTGCCAGCGATTGGCGGCCCGCGGCGATGGCGCGCGTAGGCTTTTCTGGCTTCGGCTCATTGCTCACCGCTAGTGCCGCTGGTTTGTTACTGTTTCTTGTCTATGCTGTCTGTCCTCCTCTTCTTGTCCGACTTTTTGATACGATTCTCGTGGGTGGGGGGCAAGGAGGCCGGTTACTATTTAACGGACTCTATATGGTACAGTACCGATGGGGAAAGATTGAGTGGTCGAAACCGGTTGACGAAACCGAACAAGGCCTGATCGGGGTGGGGTACTGGGGACATTGCCATCTTAGGCACTGTTCGAGTGAGGAGCTGACTGTCTCGTTTCTTGAATCGTCCCCAAACCAGTCTACTAATAATAAACTCTCGGTCCTCTCGTGGAAGAGATATACGTATGGTGATTTCTCGGGGCGTCGAAAAGTCCAAATAAGGGCCAAGAGAGGAGAGAGAGAGAGATGGAGAGACAATGACCGGGGCGAATAGAAACCAGCTCCCAACGGGGTTTGGTCGGGGCGGGTGTTTGTGGACAGAAAGTGCGAGGTCTGGCTGTACGGCCATGGGACTAAGGTAGAAACTGTATGAAGTGATCGTCGTGGTTCCCTCTCGGTAAATGTACATACGGCTGGCGGAGGTTGACCGATGTCGAAAAACGGAGCAAGAAACCGGTTGTTGGTGTTCTCGGGCTGTCACCACGATCACCGTAGTTCGCTTCATTTTCGTCTTTTGGCGATACGGTTTGACTTTAGTGAAGACGCCGACCGGACTGGAGAACTGGAGGACCGATCGACCGGAGTCGAGTCAACACGCGTTTGTTTATGGACTCGGATTGAGTGTGGGGGACAACCAGGGTTGCGAATAGAATTTGGGAACCAGCCGTTTACGGAGACTGGTCCTTGGACTTGAATCTTCTTCTTGGGTGCAACTGTCTTCTCCTTGTACGGGGAAAGTGGTGAATGGGACGATCCCTCGAGCCGCGCCTTCTTCCGTTCTTGCTTTTTAATACTGCGCCCATTTTCGGGAGGCCAATTGGACTAGAAATGAGGAGCAGAGGGGGCTAGGAAGAGAGAAAGAAAGAAAACTAGAGAATTACTTTCTTTCTTTCTCCGTATATGCGCGTACGAACTCTTTCCCCGAGACTGTACGTGTATCCACACCTATCGGGGTGAATGGGGATGGGTAACCGGTTCGCACAAAAGTGTCACCAGAGAGAGACAATGGAAGAGTGGGTGGGCTTGGCTGGCGGCGTGTTTCTAGCTAGGCGCGAGTGTATTCAAGCTTTTATCTCGCGGGTTTTTGAAAACTAATGCGATTAAGTATGTCTATTTTCAGGCAATTAACTATTGGCAATATACTACATTCAAATCAAAATCGATCGAATTCGCGGATCGTGATTCGGAGAGAATGAATACGGGCGGCGGACCGCACCAAGCGGTCGATTGGAGCAATTTGACGACGAAGGCATCGGTGGCGGCCGTGATCAGTCAACAATTCGGCGGCAATGGCGGAGATATTCGATTGTCGCAGAATATGATCGGTCGACACGATTCGCCCGATCCCGATAGCGATATGGATTCGAATTCGGGCGGCGAGCAACCGAGCTCGTTGAATGGCAAGATGGATTCGGCTTCGACGGCCGCCGCGGCTGCTGCCGACGCCGAAGGGGTATGTATTATCCTGTTTCGATACTGATTCGTATCGATTTTAATTGAACAGTTCGGATGTGCCTTTCAGGTTTGGTCGCCCGATATCGAACAAGCGTTTCAAGAAGCCTTGGCCATATACCCGCCGTGTGGACGGAGGAAAATTATCTTGTCGGACGAAGGGAAAATGTATGGTAAGTGGATGAACTTTTATTTTGTTTCGGACTTTCTTGTTTGTCGAGCATCGTACCTCTCCTTGGTCAGTTTCTCTCTCGGGTGTCGGTTCGATCGTCGTCTGTTCGGGTCTGTCTGGATTGAGGTTTAGTGAGTTCGGATGGGTCTCATCCACCGGGAGGGTCTCCTCTACACACGAGGGAATAAAAGGTAGTCGATGAGAGTGAAAATCGCTAAGCTCAAATGTAAATATGGGTTGGCGAGTGAAAAACGGCTCGATCACGGATGATAATGGGCGAAAATCGAGAATCGGAAAGTCGTCGTCGAAGGTCGAGGTCAATGATGGCTGGTCGAAGGGACTGGCGGGACCCGGAGGGATTAGAAAAACTAAATAGGAATCGCATTGCTTTCACTTTTCGTCTTTTTTCTTCTTTCGATTGTTGATTTCGTGGTATTTACGAGGAGACAGCCAGGCGATCGAGGTTCGCCCTTTTTTCCATTGTCGGTTTGGCGGTTGTGGCCTGACGACCGGAGGCTACGAGCAGAAGGTTGGGTGGGGGGTTCAACAAAAAAAAATTCCCCTTCTCCTCTCATTCCAAATCGAGGAACGCCAGCTGCGCGTGAATTTCTAAAAGCGCGAGCGATTCGGGAAATATAATGCAGAAATGAGTCTTTGTGCGGCGAGCAAGTGCTTCGGTTTCGGTTCGAATATAATACTATCGAATCCCCCCGACCGAACTGACCTTGATTTGAATTGCGTAGCGGGGGCAGTGTGTAGTCGTTTGGCGATGCGAGGCCGTTCAACCTTGATTCTCGTTTTCGTTGACGAATTAGTTGACGAAGGAACCGAGGAAGGAGCGAAAACGAGAAAAAGAAGTAGGCGATTTCGTATGTATTTCCCTTTTTTGGACACGTTTTGAGGCTGTTTTACTCTCGAGTGAGCGTCCGTCCGATATGGCATCGGCGGTGTGGGAGGCCGGGCCGTAATGGTACCACCGCGCCTGGTTTCCTCGAAAACCCTGACGACGATGAGAGATCGAGGGAGAGAGAGACAGTTTTATATTCTCGATTCGCTTGACCGTCCTCGCGGCCATTTTCGCCACTCACTGACGACGAGGGAAACCGGCTTCGCACTGTACTAGTCCATGGTCCACTCGTAAAACTAGGTTCGATCGAGTCAATCTCCTGGAACTGGTCGACATGAGCCCTCGGTCCTGTCCTGTCCGGTCCAGTCCGGCCGACTTTCCTGACTAGAAACCGAGGAGGTGGGAGGGAGGGAGGTAAAAGACAAGTACGAAATGTCACACGAACTCGGCCATCGCCTCTCCTTTATTCGCCCTTATTGAGCGAATTACATAGACTGGAGAATGGAAATTTTGTTTTACGATAGCCGAATAGACGCCTCTACGTCCGATGAGTTGAGTCTAGGGACCATCTGCCTTCAGTGTCAGTCAGCGGTTTTGTCATGTCTAGCGGCTTCTTCCATCAAAACGGAAAGCATCGGATTCGTCTACAGTACCACAAAAAAGGAGCTTCTCAACAGATCGTACATAGATATATTTGCGCAAGTAGTCGCCGTTTTGTATTTACCGAAATATCCCAGCAGGATTTGCTAATATTAGCCATTAGCTCTCTCGGACAAGAGGACACAGAGGGGGGATTGGTTTTCTTGTACTGTATCTGGTTCTCGGTCATGTTGATACGAGTGGGCGGGCCTCATCCGGTTTCCTTCTCCCTATTTAGCCAATAGCAGTGAAAGCACATACAAAAAGCGATCCATGTTTGTTAGTTTTTTCGGCTTTGGCTTCTGTATGTATGCGGTAATCATAGGCCGAGATTTATGACCATTTCGTTTGTGAAGAGGTATAGGCAATGATTTATCGGAAGTCGACCGAAAGCAGCTGGCAAACTGCAGCTTATCCCACACAAAAAACCTTGAATGACTGATTGCTGGGGATGTGGAGAAAGCTGATGCTACATTTGTCACCTTTTCTTCTTCCAGGACGGAACGAATTGATCGCTCGTTATATCAAGTTGAGGACGGGGAAAACTCGAACGAGGAAACAAGTATCGTCACATATTCAGGTCTTAGCCAGAAAGAAGGCGCGTGAATTGCAATCGAAACTCAAGGTAGGATCGTTTTGGCTTGTTTTCTGCACCGGTGTTCTACATCTCCTATCTAACTGTCTTGTTTCCATTTTCAGGATCAAAATGCCAAAGAGAAAGCGATAAATAGTTTGAACGCCATGAGCAGCGCCCAAATCGTCAGCATCAGCAATGCCATACATAATAAAACGGTCATGCCCGCATCGTTGCCTGGCTTGTACGGAGCGACACCGTTTTGGCAACCGGGTCACGGATTTTCGCCGCCGCCCAATTCGGCCGCGACCGCCGCGGCTTTGATGGAGATCGATATGAAGCCGGCCTTCCATTACCGACCACCGTACGCGCCGGCCGCACCGCCGCCGTGGGAAGGACGAACCATATGTACGCCCAAGATTCGTCTGTGCGAATTCAACGCCTATTGCATACCGAATCCGAGCGAGCCGATGAAACGACACGAAATGGTTCGTATCGATAGTTCAACCGTCACGCACGCCGATCCCGTATTGGATGTAAGTACCATGGCCGTGATTCTGTTGATCTTCTTGTGATCCAATGCTAATCGTGTGTTCCACTTTTCAGGCGATCGAGCTTTCGCAAATCTACGACAAATTTCCGACTGGTAAAAGCGGTCTACGGGAAATGTACGAACGCGGACCTGGACAGCAGGGTTTCTTCTTGGTTAAATTCTGGGCCGATATCAGCTTTACCGTACAAGACGAACAAGCGGCCATATTCGCTGTGGATAGCCGGTAAGTACTTACTGAAAAACTTTTCCTCTCGGTCCCCGATCAAATATTTTAACTGACTGCTTCTTCTTTCAGATACGAATCAACCGAGAACATGACCATCAGTGTTTCGACGAAAGTTTGCTCGTTCGGGAAGCAGGCGGTAGAGAAAATGGAGGTAAGCAAAGGCTTTTTGTCTTTTTTCTGCTTCTTCCTTTTATGATCGTTGCTTCTTCCTTTCAGCACGAATACTCGAAATTCGAGAACGGTCGTTTTGTCTACCGAATCACCCGGTCGCCGATGTGCGAATATATGAACAATTTCATTCATAAATTGAAAAATCTACCCGAACGGAGAATGATGAATAGCGTATTAGACAATTTTACGATTCTACAGGTAAGTCGACGATGCTATTTTCGGTTTTCTCGATGTTCGATCGGGGACGAGGCGCGGGGAACCGGTTTCTGATCTGCTCTCGACTAATACGGTGCGTTTGTTCTTTGCAGTTGGTGACGAATCGAGACACGCAAGAACCCTTATTATGTATCGCTTTCGTATTCGAAGTTTCGGACGACAGCGTTCCTCAATACAGATTATTCAGATTGACGGACAGCTCCAAATAAGGATCCATCCCGAAAATCCGTCTAGTCGATTGGTCAATTTTGGAAAAAATAATCCTCCTCTCTCCTCAAAACAAATCGTCGCCTTTCGTCCGATTAATTAGCGATATTACAATTAGTCGTCGTTCGTCGTCCGTTGTTCATTTGAGTCAGTCACAAGCGATACGGGATTTTTGTGGTGAGGCGAGATTGAATGAAGCTCCATGTGTTTTCTTTTTTGAAACTTTCGAGGAAATCAAGACTCGGAAGGCGATGATGAGTTCTGACTTCTTTGCGGCGATCCCTCTTTCGAGTTTGCGTGCCTTTTTCCAAACTTAGAGAAACTTTTTGCGATGATGACCACATTCAATGTACATAAGTTCCAGATTACTTTTCCGTCGTGTTCTTTTTTTCCTTTTTCTTTTTCTTTTTGACCCGCGGCACTTCTCCTAACTTGTAGTATTTGAATACGTGTATAAGATTTTTTCAAACATCATTTTGCGCAATTTTATGTAAGTTCATATTTTTTTTGTTCGTTGGTGTGTGAGCAGCAGGCAGGGCAGTTTTACGCGTGAAAATGAGTACGGTTTTATGTGTTCTCGTTCTTTTTGTTCCCTTTATTTTTTTTTTGATGATCGATTGATAATTTTTTGATATAATGTCGTGCGTTTGAGAAGAACGTAGCCTCCTCCAGGGCCCCGGGACTCCAAATTTGTCGAGCTTGTATACTCTCATTTCGATTTTCAAAAATTAAAAAAAGTTTAATATTTACTTTGTTGGGCGAAGTGAAAGAATTTGACTCAAGAAAACGGGAGCTACTTTGGTGATTAGAGAGTGGGGGGGACTGTATTTCGATCAAAAGCGTGGGCACTGTAGTTTAGGTCGAGTTTGAAGAGAGACGGATGACGCAAAAGCGAAACCGTTTCTTATCATCAGTTCGGGGCCATGTTTCATTGACAAGTTGATTGGCCGTGATGACGATGATCAGAAACCCCCTTCCCCCCTCCCGGAGTTATCGAGAGAATCTAGCTACCTTGCCAAAAATGTTGACGAGATTAGAACTATGGCTGTTTGTTTTCGGCCTACCTATACGGGAACGAACGAAATGGCGAAAGATTGTTGGTTGGTGCTAATAGAAAAATTGATAAGCTAGGCTGGGGCTAACTACTAAACGGCAAAAAGGTGAGCCTAAAAAGGGCAAGAACACAAAAGTGCCGAGCGTGCGTGGAATTCTTGAGCGAGCGAGCGTACTGTAGGTGGAAGGCGCCTTCCGGGGAGAGAGCTTATTTTTCGTCTCGAAGATTGCACTCGGTTTTGCTCGACCACGAACACGAATCACGCGGGACAACCGACCGACTCACACGACATCACGAATCACAAATGACTCTCCCGCCCGCCGCCCGGCGTTAGAGCCGCGCAGAGTGTAAAGTGCTTCACTCCTATTGGTCCGACTGAGGTCACGTGACGCAGGCCCCTCGCCCCTCTCCTCCGTACTTTACACTTTCACTGCTCCCAAATGCTGCCCGCCGCGCGTCCTCTGGTCATTGTCGAGTTTTGCGTCGGCGGCGTCCGGTCGGTTTACACTTTCGGTGGTGCTCGTCTCGTGAGAAGAAAAAATGACGTCGGCTGCGGAGAAGATCGAGGCAACGTTCCGAAATATTCTATTGGCGACGTGTCCGCGCGAAACGTGTCGTCACAACGTGTTGTTTCGTTCCTCCGCTCAACGTATCAAGTGTCAATTTTGCAACGCCGTGAGTTCCGTGATGGAGTTGGTAATAACGCGCGAGGCGTAGACGGCATCGATATGCATGAAATGGATTCAAGATCGAGCTCGCGAAATGGAGAAGATGAATTGGTTGAGCAAAGGTCGGAGTCGAATGGCGAATCGAATGATCGACGGTTTCGGCGGGCCACTGCACGTCTTCTTCGTCGCCCGCTACGTGAACGAATGCGGAGTGGACGGACGCCGACGGTAACGTTCGCCGATTGTCCGCCATGGGTCGCTCGGAGCCCTTGAACGTGGTCACGCTCAGCAACTACGCG
>JAQGCW010000094.1:0-16667 GCA_034700065.1 Mesodorylaimus bastiani | reverse complement strand
AGAACCTCCTGTTCGGCTGCGTGATCAATAAGTGGACCGCTCGCGCCCTGATCAATCGGATCAGAGGGCATAACAGAACTTGAAGAAGAGAATCAAGCGGTTGATCGCCAGTTGCACCATCGACCCCAAACATCGTCTGCGAAGCCTACGGCGCATTGTCCAGTGCGGCGGGGATGATTAGGAGGACAGCTACACGCAGCTCGAAAGCACGTATTTGACGACTGCGCAAATGGCTTCATCCAGCACGGCGATGACATTCGGACGGTGCAACAACGACGGCAAGCCATGATCGCCATCACAGCAGGATCAACTACGATGGTTCAACGGCTTCGACTTTGTCGCGATGGCAATTCTCGTCAACGGGATTCGATGGCCACATCGATCAAGTGAACGGCGGCGGGCAATTCAAAATGATGGTCCAACAGAACGCAAGAACATCGGCAACTGATCTGGCATTGCGACGACCAAGTCTCAATGATACTGTACTGTGGATGCGTGATCATTCGATCGACGATTCCTTCGACATTTGGCCGACGGATGCTGATGATGTTGAACCGAAGCTTCCTCCAAACTATTGGAAGACTGGTATCTCTAACGGTACAGACCCGAATGCCCCAATCGCATCCTCTGCCAAATCCCACTTTAATCGAAGCCTATTCAAGAGCTTTATGCGTCGCAGCCAGCCACATAAATGGCCAATCTGGAAAGTCCGTTCTGAAAGACATCTTTCTCGCTCTTTGCCCATAATTGCGGGCATCTAATAATAGGGCTGTGTGAGTGAGAAGGGAGTTTGGGGGCGTCAGGAATCGATACGCGATGGCTCCTCGTCTCTAAGTCTCTCCGTTTTTGGTTCGGTCGCGTCGAGACTTCGATCCTTTTCGGTCGTGCGAAGGGAAGAAGGAGGAGGACACGAATGAAAGCTTACATGGAAGCTGGGCGACCGAGAGTGTCCGGAATCCGATTAGTGCTCCACGGTCCCCGGGGCATTCAGCAGAAGGAGTTGGCTAGCGAGGCGAGCGAATGGTTTGTGGCGGGCAGTCGGCCAGACCGGGAGTCTCGGAAAAGAGCGATCACTTGATGAACTTTCCTCTCGGCCCTCGATTCGACTGATGAGGGGATTCGAATGAGCAAGTAGGCTGGTCGATTTCGAGAGCTCGTCGACTGCGCATTCAAACTGACGCCCACAACTGAAATCGAGATGAAGTAATCTTTACGGAGGAGTCGATCGTTTCATTTGTGCAATCGTATGTCTCGGTTTCAGGCCTCTGTCGACTGCCACATCGGTCGAGGTACGATTGGTCCATTGTTTTTCATTTTCACTCCAGCTTAGATTAGATTGACCTTGTATAAATTTGATCAGGTTGATCAGGTTGATCAGATTCGATTCTTCTGATTTTTTTTGCAGAGCGAGGAGTTTCCGGATCGATTCAGCGACACTTGGGATCGCGGGAGTACGACGGGTGGGACGACGACCACTGGGACATCGCGCGATCACGAGGAGAGCGGTTTGGTGAGACAATTGCTCCGGCGGTTGCCCTGCGATCGATGTTGGAGTTCGCTGATTGCATCGGCGGCGATCACAGCGTTCATCGTGGGTGGTGTGCTGGTGATTGTGGCCTTACTGGTCAGGCATCATGGTGAGACGGAGTCGACCCGAGCACGGGGTCTGAATCCACGGTGGATGTGGATTACTGTAGCCGTTAGTCCATAGTGGATCCTCCGAATGATATCTAAAGACCGAGATAGGACTGCCCCGTTTGACCTTGATTCTTTGCCGCACATAGATGAGAAAATGGAGCAACTGGAGCGCTCGCAAGATGGTGTTTTGTTCACCTCCACATCAAGCTTCGAAGCAAATACCAAAAAAGGTATGACCGCCCTTCGCAATGCTTCCTGAAGCCTCCATCGGCAAGAGTAGAAGCTTACCTTCTTCGGAGTCAAGCATCAACTTTCACTTGCAGACCAAGCCGACCCCCGAACGCAGACTGGAGCGACCATCCTGGTGAGGAACTACTGCGCATCTCGGCCGTGCTTGAACGGCGGAACGTGCCTTAATCGACCAGACGGTGCTCAATGCACGTGTCCGAGAGGATTCGAGCAACCGATTTGTGCTACCATCGGTAAGAAAATCCAACTCCGACAACTTTCGATCTCGCGATCACCGACCGATCGATTTCGCGTATCTGCAGTGAATGCAGCCTCGACGAGCCGCGGACCAAGTACGAGGACGGTGGTGGCCACAACAACACCGCCGTACTTGTGCCCCGTTCGTCCGTGCTTCAACGGCGGCACTTGCGACGGGACCAGCGGGCGTTGCGTTTGTAACAGTAGCTATTCGGGAAGGTTCTGCCAGAACTGTAAGTCGATGCGGGAGGACCGAGATGGCTTCAGATGAATCTGGGAGGTCCGCTCGTTCGCTTTGGATGGAGGCTTCCGAAGCATTCGCGATTTCAGCTGCTCGTGGAATATGCGCCTCGTCGCCCTGTTTGTACGATGCGAATTGCACCGAGATCCAAGGTGGCACCGATTTCCAGTGTTCATGCCCCGACGGGTTGAGTGGGAGAAGATGCGAGATAGGTAGCTAACGTTCAAATTCTGAACCGTCTAGAAGGCATCTGCGGTCATGTTTTTCTTTGTTTCAGTGTCCTGCGGATCCGATTTGACTTTGCAAGCCACGGATGCAGTGCGAATACTCGGTAGCCCCGATTGGCCGAACGATGGCCTGCCGAATGTGACCTGCTCGTGGACACTGTCAGCCGCTCATCTCTTCGTCAGACTCACCGTGGAGGATCTCCGACTGTCGGGCGATTCGTGCGACGAATCTTCGTTGAGTGTGATCGACGGAAAGACCGCGCGAGTGATCGAAAAGTAAGCACAGCATCTTGGTGATCATTTTTCTGGGGTCTTCCTCGGCAAGATGATCATCAAGAAGCAATGCAATTTCCAGATATTGCCCAACCAACTCGACCACTCGTCGAAGTCCGAGCTTCGACACTCGCGGCAGTCGAATTGTTGGAGTCAAGTACGAAGGCGCGGGCGGTTCGTATTTCCGGATGTCCTATTCCTCACGTGAGCTACCCTCTCTGGAGATCTCAATAGGTCCCCGCCCTCATGAATAACTCATTCACTTCCCCTTTCAGCCGACATCGATCCGTGCTTGTATTTCAACGGAGCCCAATGTGTTCACGGAAAGTGTTGGCGAGAGGACGATGACTCGGCCAATTGCGTGTGCGATCCGTGCTATCGAGGAATCGGGTGTTCGGAAGGTGGGACAGGGATCCTTGGAAGTTACCCGTGGGGTTTGGCAGTCCTGACCAACTTGAACCATGAGGACCCATCTGGGAAACCCACTGGACCAAATATACCCACCCTTGGAAAGGACCACCCGTACAATCTGATCAAGGACAATTGCAAACTAACGTGCGAACCAAATTTCAGCCGACCAAGGCAACTGTACCGAAACCTATTGCGCGAACGGTGGCACTTGCACCTACAACTGCTATGTGCAAACCAAACGATGCCTATGCACGCAAGGATTCGATCCCAGGACCAATTGCCAACAACGATGCTCCTCCGATAATGGTCGATGCCCTTGAACTTGTGCACAATGTTTGACAAGGTTGCGCTCATTCTCAATGATGATTTCGCTGTGTATCCTAATCTAATCACCTCAAACATTCACCAAATACTTTTTACCCCAAAAAAGAAGAAAACAGAAAGAAATACATACGCAACAAAAAAAAAACAGAAATTGAATGAACCCTTCTTTCTGTTTGATACTCTCGCCCTTTCAAGAATGCAACATGCAAATTTGTACACTGCCCTTATAGATATGTTTTCATCCTATCGAGTCACAAATTGATTCTTTCTCCCTCAATTCCCCAGAAAAAAACCCGCGCTCACCCTAAATATGATTTCATCAAATGCTCAATTCCGCAAGACAAAAAAAGAAAAAAGAAAACGAAGATCCGTTTTGTGCCCAGCCAACCAATCAAACAGCCCCAAGGAGAGAAAAAATGAAACGAGAACAAAGAAACGAGTAAAGATACATTTCGAATCAAAAAAAATTTAAAGATAATTGAGAGAACAAGGAAAATCCCAAAATGACACATACACACGAAAAAAACAACAGCGTCACCACAAATAGCCGACCGGCCGACCGGAACACATCAAACTCGGTCCATTCTCGTGCGTCCTTCCTAATAAATGTAATCTCTGGACAAAAAAAAGAAAAAGAAAAAAGAACGAATACATTACGTTTCATTGCGACTAAACATTCGAAAATTGCTATTACATTATACGATAACTCAATGAATTCGTTTTCAAAGCATGGCTTATCAAGGAAAGCAAAAAAGAAAGAAAGAAGTACTGGAAACAAAAAGAGTAAACAGACCACAACCCCTTCGGCGGTAAATGTGGACGTACGACTGAGATTATCCAAAAAAGTTTCCCCTTTCAAAGAATAACATCTGAATAAAGCTGCGGTAAATACATTTCCCAAAATCGAATACATACGATAATTTTGATGATAACTCCTCACTCCACCATCTCCAAATCAATCCACTCACCTTTCCTTCTTTTACCGATCGAATATTAATATGAGGGCGGCACTTGCACGCCTCCGTCGAACTGCTCTTGACCATCCGAGCCACGACCATACGGCCTCGCTTGTTGCTTCCGTAGAGAGCTTCCGTATCTGAAAACCAAAATATTCGTTATTCAATTCACAGCCAAGTATCGATCAACCTTTCAGCAACAACTAAAGATCCCACTTACTTGCTCTTGACGGTACGATATTCGGACACGTCACCGTCCTCCTCGTCCTCCAATTCGCTGTCCCGCAGCGTTCCCAATGTCATGCGGTCTTTGTCCAAAGTTTGACGACGAACGGTTCGTTGTTCTTTCGAGTTGGTCGATGTTGCCGTCGTGGCATTAGCGACCGAGATGGCGCCACTGCTCGTGCTGCTAGCAATAGGCGCGGCGGTCGTCGTCTTGGCGGTTGAGCTTGGCACGGACCCGGATGAAACCGACGACGTATTTGCGGCTCCACTAGCACGCAAGGCGGCGGCGTGTTTGGCCATATCAGCGTAGGATAATTTCTTTCCTTGATCGTTGGGAGACTTGGTCGCCTAAAAAGAGAACCGATGATAATCAAATGAAAACAAATCGAAAAAGACAAATCGATTGATACGACACTGAAAAAACCACTTACCGTATCACCTTTACCATCGTTCGAACCCGCCTTTGACATGGAGCAATCGTCGGCCGCCATCGCCGATCGCGACATGGGCGGCGACAAATCCGTAGCCGTAGCTTTGTCGGCCGTGGCGACTCTGCAAAACAATCTGCATTATTATTATTCAGGTATGCAAAATGAGAATGTACGATTTCTACTTACTTGGACTGCTTTTGAGCATTCGGTTGGACGACCGCGACTGGAATCGATGCACCACTTCCGCCACGAGCGACTTTCTGGGCGGCCGTCAGAACGACCGTCGCTTCGTTCTTCTGCGGATGATCGGTATTAATGGAGACGGATTGTGAATGCTGCTTGTAGACCGCGCTAGCTGCGGTGTCCACCGGTCGAGTTCCCATTACGGCCGACGGGGAGGTGACGTTGTTGCTGGTGTTGGTATCCGCTTGTTTCATTCGTGGTGGCACTTTGACGATCAAGGCCGAGGCAGCGGCCGCCGGCGTCGGATTCGATTGATCGTTGTGATGATGTTGGTGTTCGCGTTGTAGAATATGCGTTGGATGACACGAAGATTCGGCGATATCCTTCTTACCGGATTGACTATCCATAGAGAGGTCGATTTCCTTCTCCAAATCCTCCTGCAAATGTAAAAGGTTAGTAAGGAATCTCAAGATCACAAAAATCAATCAGAGGACTCACCGGAGTGCACGTGGGCAATGGCGGGAAAGCGGACGATTGCAAATCGAAACTATCTTCCACCTTTTTCTCCTGCGGTCGGGAAGCGGCGGCGACGGCGGTCGTGACGGGCGGCGTTGTTTCCGAAGCTGCCGATGGAGTCGAAGTCGTGGCAGGCGGTGGTGGCTTGCGAATCGGCTTCGGTTGATACCCTCCCTAGAAAATCGATTCAGAATAATAAATGATATAACTTAGAAACCATCCAAAGGACTTACCGTATTCCAATAATCGTTTCTTCCACCGTATCGTCCACCGCCGCCGTTTCCTCCTCCGCGATCGCCTCCTCCACCTCCACGAGGCGCGTACCGTTCGCCAGACGTTCCGTAATTGTTCATTCCACCACCGTTACCCGCATAGTTTCCATTAAAAGCATAGCGATTTGGACGATTACGAATGCTGAAAAATTGAACGAGCAAATTTACGACTGAACGGAGAACCGACTCCCACAAACACCCAACTAATATGATTGTAACTTACTGGTTATAATGAATGTTACTTTGATCGTGCTTCCAATACGGAGAGCCCTTCCTGTCCGAATAATAACCACCGCCTCCGATACTTCCGCCAGCATTATTATTGTTGTTGCTGCTGTTTCCGTTGGTCGGACGAATGCCACCGCCGGAATTTTGTCCGTAACGAGATTGCGATGATGTCGAGGGCGGCGGCGGTCGACCCGAATCGGCACTTTGAGCTCCCGTACGATCCGTCGGTTGATGATGGCTCGGATATGTGCCCGGTCTGAAACAACCAAAATTTAAAAAACTATCTTCAGAACAGAAGGAAGACAAAGAAACCAATGACTCGCCGCGGTTTTCGAATTGACCTGTCGACGGGGAAACGTGGTCCCGTATTGTTGGCGGCGGCTCCCATATGGCAAGCGGGTGATACTGGCGCTGGTCCAGGCACGTATAGGGCTGGTCGATAGGCGCCCTGAGCTTGATAACCGTTCATGGCCAAAATCTGGAAAGAAACGACAATCAGTAATCATAATCGATCTATGGTTAAAAGAAATCGAATACAACTTACGTAGCCGAGATCAAACGTATTCGGACTAGTCGCTGGCCACGAACCGGCGGAATTCAATACGGCACCCGGCGGGGCGGCGATCACGGTAGTGGTCGGGCCCAACGACGGCGAATGACCGGGCGGATAAAAATAGATCGGACTCGATGCGGACACCGCCATCATCGTGTCGGCGTTGACGCTTTCGGCCGGCGTAGTCGGGAATGCGGCTGGCCCGCTCGTGGTCGAGAAAGGCGTAGGAGCGTTTGGAATCGAAGAATCAGCGGGCGAGAATAACATCTGTTGACTACTGCCCGTGGTGACGACGACGTTGGGCGAAGGCGAGACGGCGATCGGATAGGACATGTTTTGCAATGGCAACGTATTGGGTGGAGTCGGACGCGACCCGTTCTGCGGAACCCGTGGAATTGGTGTGGTTTTGATGCGAGCCTGAAACGAAAGCAACCTTTGGAAACTCGAAGAATCAGTAATACGACTTATTTACTCACCAAAATCGGTTTTCCTTTGAAGCATTGAACTTTTTGACGCAAATACAAGAACGCCTTTTGGGCGTCTTCGTCCGTTTCGAAATTGACGTACCAAATATTGTTCAAGGCGTATTCGGAGCACACAATTTTCGGACATTGCGGGCTTGTGAATAATTCTTCCACTTCCTGAGAAAGAAAACCACCGTCATTACTGATAGAGCAAAACTTAAATAAACCTGGTAATCCCTTACCTCTTTCTTCGTTCCTTCTAAGATTTCCCTCAGAATCAATGTCGCTCGCTTGTGAATCGCCCGAACTTTATCGCCCGTCTCGTTTACTTGCAAAGACGGCGATTCTGAAAACAACGAGAGAAACTCCAATTGCGAACCAAAACTCCAAAACCAAAAAAAAAAACAATCAATGACTCACCTAGCAAGGCCTGTAATACTAAATTCGAATCCGTCGTCAACTTTTTCACCATATTGAAATTGGCCAATGTGGCGACCTTGACGAATTGGTCATTATCCATTTGGGAACGTAGATACGCGTCGGCCGCTAGATTCTCCCTGAAACCAGATAAGAACCGAACCTTTTAAAACGGAAAGGAACGAGAGCAAGTGAAGAAAAGGTGCCCATGCACTTACCTCGAAAAATAATATTCCAATTGATGCCTAACTCGCGTTTTTAATTCGTCATACGACAAATTAGTGGTCCCGGGCGACGGTGGCGCCCATTTGCCACCTTGAGTGTCGTCGAGCATTTCCAACGGTTGGCCGGCAGCGTTCGACAAAGGCTGATCATCGGATGGAGACGATAAGACGGACGGAAAACCTGAGTTTAGAAAAAATGTGCAATTTAGAATCAAACGAGAGGCTAAAGATAAAGAGATTCACGTACCCGGATACTGGTCCACATTGACGCGCAACTGTTGCTCGTTAGTCGACGACGGCGATACATATTCGTGATGATGAGCATTGCTAACGCTTGGGTCGAGCGCGTATTCGGTGCACATGCCGCTGCCGTCCTGAACGATCGAGAATTGTACCTCGTAGCCGTCGTTGACCGCCACTTGATGCGTGATCGGTTGATGATGTTCGTAGGTGAGGACGGTGCCGAATTCGTCCATCTCCTCGCCGTTCGTGCTGAAGGCGCTGGGCGTCGGTGCGCACGCGTCCAGTTGTTGTTCTGGAACGGAATCGAATCGATTAGAATCAACCCAGCAAACCAAAATCGTTTGTACTTACTGCAATCGTCGTTCCACCAATGAGGCAATATCGGTGCCGGAGGAGGCGGCGTCGTTGTGCCACCACCGCCGTTCTGACCTCGTTGTCCGATCGTCACATTTTTGCCATCGAAATCCGCCGTACCACCACCACTAACGCGCCTCGGAGACGAACCGCATTCCATGTCGTCCAACGATAGTACGCCCAGCTCGTCGCATACTTTGGGCACATCTTTGGCACGGACCTGAAAATGGAAGAGAGCAATAACACATCAAATCATGCTTGTACAGTAGATCAGATGGAATTGGAAACAGACTGAAGGAGGTCGGACACTGGGCCGTCCTCTCAATCACTGGCACTTCGAAGGCTGCACTGCATAAACTTGCATAGATTTGCACTGCATAAACTTTCGACCCTATTATCCAGGTAGTGCCACCCAATTAACCCCTTAACGAGGCAGATCAAAATGCTGCAGTTTCTTATCAAAACGGCAGCAAACAGCGTTCTTATCTTCTTATCTGGGAAACTTGCACTCAACGTGACCCGAGGCAATTCTCTCCAGATAGGAAACCCTTGAATGACACTTCCCAACACGACACATGTCTCCCCTTCAGGAAGTTCAACTAGCCGGTGTCGAATGTCAACAAGAATGTCTTCGTGACATCTTTCTTAGCCTCATTGTTTGTTCAAGCAGTCAATTGCCCCTTGCACTCTATTGCTTTCTTCTGTTTACTATTCTTAGCCCCCGTCACCGAAACGCTGCACTCACGAGCGTGCTATCTTCTTCGTGCTCCAATCGAACGATGACGACGCGTGTCAAGCGACTGAATCAACCCGAAGTCTACGTCTCTCCCTCTTTAGGCTTTGAGAATTCTGTTTGAGTAGACTCGCTTCCTTCTCGCGGCTACCGTTTTTCGCAACAGAGAGACACTGCTAAAGAAGGGAGCGAGGCACATTCGTTTTCGTTTTCTTTTTCCAATCTACTCCCGTCATCATCTCTCCATCTTCCACGACCAAAACGGCCGATGGATGCCATCAATATCATCAAGCTAACGCGATGCGTCGGAGCTAACGTATGCTATCCGATTGCACTCCTGTCCTTCGCCTGTGGTCCCCGCTCGTTCAACAAGCCGATCCGACCGTCCGTCATCCATTAACGCCTTCGCCTACGCAAAAAGAACAAGGGAGGGACGAGAATGCCCACGTTCCCTTTCGTTTCCGAGCGTCACACAAGGGGCCTGAATAAATGTAAAATATATACGGCCACCAACGTCAGCTACTAAAAGAGTTGTGCGGGGTTTGAAGCTGAAGCTGAAGCGACATACGAGAAGCACCCGGGCTTCGCGTTCGATCTCTCCTCCCCCTATGCCCCCTCCTCATTCCCTTCCCATCGCGCGTTTTACAGGAGCGAGAAATTATTACGCAATAGCCAGTTTCGAAGAGCAGAAATTAATAAAGGGAACAGAGAATAGGGGGATGAAGCTTTTTCAAAACCGCCGAGGGAAACGAAACTGAATAGTTGGAGCGAACGAACTGCTACGATCGTCCGCCCCTGATGGCCCCTCTTATAACGGCATTTTAATGGAACGTTTCTGACAGTGCTTGTTTGGGTCTCCCTCCAATCGTCCCGAGGGTCCCGAGGTCCCTAGTCTCTCAAGCAATCGCCTACGCTCCAAAGACTCAAAAGGAAAGATAACTAACCAGATGCTGCCGACAAAATGCGAGAACCAAAAGGTCATTGAGGAAGAAAAGGATCGCCCTCTTTTCTTTACAAAAGTGAATTCGCGGAAGCTGCTGAACCCTCCCGACACTCAATTTAGGACCAGTCAAGTTCAATGAAAGCCGGAGACCTTCCACCTAGCACCGACCTATCCAGGTCACCTTCCTCTCATCATCTTCCCTCGAGCATGCCTGGCTCATTTTTAGAATCGATCGGAGCACCTGACCGAGAGATGAGGAACAAAGCCAGCACTCCCCATGAGATACATATACATCGATAATCGATTCATATAATCAATCCACGTACCTTCTGAATGACGAAGCAACGAGGAGACGTTTCTGTACAAATATAAAAACTTCCCGGATCGTCGATCATAATGGACGATGATGCCAGCATCAATCGATCGATCGCCGCAAGTATTTCAGAAACCCTCGAAATTAAAAATCCGAACTAGATTTCTCTCTCAAGGCTCGCCGCACGGAGGGTATGACGTCTAATAAGCCTCGATTTCGTCGATGAAAATAGAATCACTTATGCAAATATATGGCCAACGGACGACGAGCCGATACACATATATGCACTGCACACTGGACTGACTGGACGGACGGCGATACCCGCTTCTCGTTGAAAAGGTGACGAACGAACGTTGAAATGCTCGTGCGATCTTCTTTTTCTCTCAATAAATACAGTAAAAAGTGGCGGGGCGTTGTGGCACACAACCGTCGAGGAGCAGCAGCCAAAGAGAACTGATACGCGCGTGCTGCGAAGCGAGAAAAATATAATAAAAATCTGTTCTCTCTTCACCAAAATAAGGCCGCCTATCAACAAGTTTTAGTGGCGAGAATTATTTTCTTGGAAAAACTACCACAAAGTAACGACGAACCAGCCGCCGTTGTAACCAAAACGAGAGAGAGAGCTCGATAGTTGTTTTCGCTTATCTTGAAAAACGAAGTTTTTGCTGTTATATTTTTAAAATTCCAATTCGTACTAGGAAGAGAATTAAAATGTTGGATCAAGGCGAGGAGGCGGCGGCGGTGAACTCGTCGTCGGCAGAAGCGACGGCGGCATCGTCCATGCTCATACGAGTCGTCGTTCGTTTCGGTCTAATAAAGTGTTCGTAGTAGATGCAGAAGCCATGCGCCCTTCTACTCGTCGAAGAATCGTCGTCGACGACGACCGTAGCCATGAGCCGAACGGGTTGGGCGCCCAGCTAACGTAGTGCTAGTGCTAGTGCTGCTGCTGCTGTTACTCCTGCGGGCTCGGCCAACCATCGTCGATATATACGACGAGCATGTGACGTCGTATCTTCTAATATATAAAAGCCTTGGCTATTGGTTGAGCTCCTTGTTTATACAGCAAACCCGAAGAACTCGCGCCTCCGGTTAGCGCAAGCATAGCTATCATCATCTCCGCCCCGTCGATAGCTAGACTAGGATATAGCTTTCGCGGAAGTCCGAACTCGATCGAATCCCCGGTCTCTCCTTGAATCGAATGGAGTGAGTTGTACTGAAGAGGAAAGCAGGAAACTGTACCTAGACCATACGAGGAGAGGCGAGCAGAGCAAGCAAGTTCTCGTCTAACCAACCAGTTTCAACTGGGACAATATCAGCAAACGGGAGGCTTTTGAAACAACTGACACAACAAATTTCGACGAAACCGGCTATTGGGTGTTTGTCGTGGCGACAAGCGCGGCTAACTCAAAAAACCGCAAAAGACAAAGATAGCGAGGAAAGGAAAACCAGAAGTGCGAACTAGACAAAACAAAAAACGAGCTTGATGTATCTCTCTTCGTCGAGAAGAAGAAAAAAGCCAGGCGAGGAAGAAGAAGCGACGATGATCAAGGTCCCTCTCGTCGTCGTCAGCTCTTTCTCCATCGTGATGAAACCGAGAGCTTTCTCTTAACGCCACAGACGGAGACTTATCGACTCGCATCAACGATAGGAGGGCGGCGGTTTGAGGAGCCGAAGGAGCGAGCATACGAGATGCCGGAAGCTAAAATACGCCCACACCGATCCCAATGAAACCCGACGAGAGCCGTGGAAAGAGAAAGGAAACGTAAGAGCCACAAAGTAAACGAAAGCGGTTTTTTCTTCCTACATCTCGTGTTGGGTTGGAATCGCCGAAATGATGCAGCAACCGGAATATACAGCAGCCAGAAGCAAAGCAGTTTGTGACATTCCGTGGCCCCCGTGAAGGCCTGTTTCAGGCGGCCAATGCCTGAGGAACAACGCCCACACGGTTCCTAGCATTCATGAGCCCTTAGGTTCGGCGTACGCATATTCGAGTGCGAGGAATTGCGCATGTTGCCCTTAAATGGCCTGGCACGGCGTTGGCGAAGCCGCACTACGACCAACTACGACTAAAATCGATAGGACCTCGCGTAGCGAAGCCAGCAAGCTTCTTCAGCTTTCCCTATCTCTCTGTCTTCCTCAACGAACCTAACAGCGCCGAGCATCGCTGCAAGGGCTACGACCACCTGGAGTTACTTGACGAATGCTTCAGGAAAAAAGGAGCTCTTTCCACTCACTAAGAAGCTCTCATCCCTTTCTTGTCATTCACCACCACCACTCCTCCCATCAGATACCCTTACCTAAACTAGCCATCTCCAAATCTCACGAAAAGTGCGAATGCTCACCATTGAAAGCCCCAGATGACAAAAAATCTGAAAGCGAGCAAATTGCGAATCTCACTCGACCATATTCATGAACAACGAGCCGTGACCGTCGATCTCAAGTAACGGGACCTCAAAGGCTACATATACCCGATGCTCGTCCATTCAAGCGAGTGCGCAGATCAATTTCAGAAAGAGGGAGGACAACGACGAATTGCCGCATCCCATTCGCGAGAATGAGGCTCCAACTTCCAGTGAAATCACATGACGACGAGAAAGAATGAAAAAAGAGCGAGAGCAACCACGCCTCGTCTAATTTATTTCTAGCTCATGGACGAGACATCAAGACGACAGTCGTCGTCGCCCACCCCGGGGTGGCTCGATCGTCGTCGTAAGTCGCCCACACACAAAAGGGAAACGTTCGTCCTAGTCTCGTCGCCCTTATCAGTCCAGCAGCGAAAGCGTATTGAAAAATATAAGTGCATTAATGGCGAGAGAAATACATTTCTACTCCTTCCACACTCATCAATGGCTAACAACGTATCGCACGCAATGCCAAGCTTGGGGAGAGTGGCTCGGGAACAAACGCCTACGCGGAAAAAAGCCTTCTGGTTCCTCGGAATGAGTCCGGCAGAGCAGCAGCGGCCCGACCGTCCGTCCACGTACGTAGACGCAATAGGGCTCCCTTTTACGTCATACGAGCTGGCTAGCTGGCGTCAATATCGTGCTCGAATGGAACAACGCGAACCCAGTAGCCCTGGCACGAACCGAAGCGAGGGACGAGAGAGAAGAGAGAGAGGAGCGCTCACGCGTTAATTTCGATCCTCCCTACCGTACGCACACATGGCCGGGCATTTCGTCGTCCATTAATAAAAAAGAAGAACTGAAGAAAGGCATCGTAACTCGGTGACGACCTCCCTTATAAGCGAGATTGAGAGTCCACCCGCCCCAAGCACCAAGTTCGTTCCGTCGGTCGGCTCCGTTTAATCTTATACAAAGTTGGCATGACCAGAGAGGACTGCCGGGAATAGAATAAATGCCCCAAGTCCTATTTGGAGAAACACCTCCTCCTCTTCGTCCAAGTCGCCGCCGACGATATGCAAATGACAATCTTGGCTAGAATAAGTAAGGTCATGCGCGTAATTGTCATTTTTCCAACCTACTTGCTATTCTCGCCTACGCGTCTCCCTCGATTCATGAACGAACGGACTAGTACATACGTAGAAGATCGACGAACGGACGAAACGGAAGAATGGAATGGACGCCTACGTCCGAATGTCGCCTCCTCCTCCTCCGGAAAGCCCCGAGTGAGTGAGAGAACTCGCCCAACCAACATAATTCAATAATTCTCTCTCTCAACGAAGAGGAGACCTTGATTCAAGCCGACGGGAAGAGACGCTCCCCAATTACCGTTGGCGACCGAGAAAGCATTTGGGCTTTTGGAAAAAATCCAATGAATGGATGGGAGCGTATGCGTCAACTTTCAGCTAAAGATAAGTTTGGCATAGGTCTATGCAGACCGAAGAGATGAAAAGATGAAAAGCAGAAGTTGAAACAAAGGATGACTCGACTAAAAAATGACTCATCGATGCAGATTTTGAACAGAACAGTTTCAAGTTCGAGTCAAATTCAAACTTTTAAAATTTCATATTTCCTTGAATCCTTTCCATCAAAAGAATTCATCCTAACTTTCGTCAATGAGAATTCCTTCACCCAAACGAAAACCTCCAAGAAGTCCTAAATCGTCTCTCCGCGCAAAAGCCAAAACTTTTCAACAAAAAAGTCGCAAAACTCTTCCTCAGGATTCCAAATTCTCTAACATCTTCCCGAGTCCAAAATTTTTTCAATCAAAAACTCGAAATCAAAAATTATTCACTCACCTCCATTTGTTGTTGTCCACTACGTCCGGGCGATAACCATTCGGGCGGCGGTTGTCTCGGAGGCGTCGGTCGTTGCGGTGACGAAATCAATTTGACCACTTGAAATACGGGAGTCGACGAATTCGGAGAATAATAAGCCATCGTCGATCGATTATTTGATAATTATCGATCCGTTCGATCCGATCGAATAAAACGAAGAAGCTAAAACACATAAAAAGTAATGTTAGATACCAAAATAAAAATAAAAATTTGCATAAAAACGTATCCCAAGAAAAATTTCAAAAACGAAGAAAACTTACCGAAAAAACTCGAAATAGACGAAGAAAATTTGAATTATCGATTGCTTTTGAATTAAAATTGACGAACTGAAGATATAATTTGAAGAAATTGGAATGGATAAACTGTTTTCAAGAAACAAAATTCAACTTTGCGAAAAGAAATTTTGCGAAAAATGAAAGAAAGAAAATGGGTTCCCGCCTGGAAATTTTGCCAAGTGGTAAATGCCACTCGTTATGTTTCTTTTTCCTTGTGCTTATGTAGTTTAGAAGTAAAATAAAAAAACAGGAAAACAGGAAACATAATTTGGTGTGAATCATTTAAAAATAAGTGAGTTTCAAAAAATCCTGAAACCACCAGTCAAATTAAAAAATAGTCCCAAACAGGTGATAAATACCAAACGAAGCAATTACTGTCGAAAGTGCGACATTTTCCATCAACAAAGAAATCAAAATTCCTCCTCCATGCCTTTTACTACCAAGAATAATGCTGAGTCTTTGGCAGCTCACTCAATAAGCGATAAAACCAATCTTCACAAAACACAATCATGGACAACATGGAAAGCACAAAAAAAACATTTCACACGCACCCCGACAGAAAGGACAGATACAAAAAATACTGACAAAGTTAAATTTAAAAGCGAGAAAAGTACAAACATAAATATTTCTTAATTAGCAACTTGACCTTTGTTGCTTCTTGTCCTTGTCCCGAAAGCATCGACTCAATCATTTGAATGATAAGTACAAAACGAGAATCACCACCACCAGGAAACCGACGCCGATGCCGATCAGAATGAAACGTTTCCGTCTGGCCTTACCCTGAAAAGGAAATCAAAATTCTGTTAAAAAGATCTTGCTGAGATACGCGATGAAAAGCGGAGATACTGACCGAAAAAGGTATCATGCAGGCAAGTGCAACAACTCAGCGATCGGTATTCGAGTGACGAGTCGAGAAGTAAATGATAAGAGCGAGTATGATAATCACCACGGCAATCCATAAAGTGCAACACAATTGTTTACGACGTGCGCGACGCTGCAAGACAAGAACGCAAAGCCACCACGTGAAAAAACGGAAAGAATGGAATAAAAACAATCGAACCCGAGCGAAAAAAAAACCTTGTGCGAACCTTACCTGGTAGTCAGCCGCTTGACGAATGTTCGAAGTTCCACGATCGGTATGCAAGACGGCGCTGTCCACGTTGGCTTCGATGCTATCTGAAAACGCAAAAGCAAAATTAGGAACAGCCAATCCGGAGGAAAGACACCAGAAACGGAACTTACCGACAACTTCGCCTTGTTCGTGCACCATCACCGCCAAGTCCTTGAAAATTTGATTCACATCGACAATGTCGGACTGAAAACAGAAGAAAAGAGCCGTGAAGTTGCCGTAATGTAATGATCGAAATGGAAAACGGCAGACTAATACTCATTTCGTTCCCCTCCAGAACCACATCGATTATAATCCCCCCTCAAACAGTTCCCCCAGGAAATTTCGAGATGTCCCTACCCCAAAGATTATATGGATTCCCATGTGTTTTG